>NW_026469703.1:0-12908 GCF_026875155.1 Cherax quadricarinatus
TTTAAAAAGTTTTTTAAAAATTAGTTTGTTTTAATTGGGGTTATTTTTTTAATTACTATAGTTTGTTAATACTATAGTTTGTTAATACTATAGTTTGTTAATACTATAGTTTGTTAATACTATAGTTTGTTAATACTATAGTTGTTAATACTATAGTTTGTTAATACTATAGTTTGTTAATACTATAGATTAATGGGATTTAAATAGATTACTGGGATTTATATCAAGAAGTGTAAGCAACAGAA
Source organism: Cherax quadricarinatus (assembly GCF_026875155.1). Lineage (NCBI taxonomy): Eukaryota > Metazoa > Arthropoda > Malacostraca > Decapoda > Parastacidae > Cherax > Cherax quadricarinatus. Next base: position 246 of record NW_026469703.1, read on the forward strand.
GTCCAGAGGTCATGCTGCAGCTTTATACATCATTAGTAAGGCCTCACCTAGATTATGCAGCTCAATTCTGGTCTCTATATTACAGAATGGACATAAATTCGTTAGAAGCATTCAGCGTAGGATGACTAAATTAATACATAGCATTAGAAATCTTCCTTATGAAGAAATATTGAAGACTCTTAAGTTACATTCATTTTGTTAGACGAAGAATGAGGGGAGACCTGATCGAAGTGTATAAGTGGAAGATAGGTATTGGGTTGGTCAAATGTTTGTTAGTGGGATGAATTGTAAAAGACCTGCCTAGTATGGGCCAACAAGCCTGATGCAGTGTTCCTCCTTCTTATGTTCCTATGTATTATAAAGGGGATATTAACAAGGTCTTGAGGATATCTCTCCAAGAGAGAACCCGCAGTAATGGATTTAAATTAGATAAGTTTAGATTTAGAAAGGACATAGGAAGTATTGGTTTGGAAATAGGGTAGTAAGATGAGTGGAACAGACTACCTAGTTGGGTTATTGAGGCTAGGACTTTGGGTAGTTTCAAATTTAGGTTGGATTAAATACATGAGTGGGAGGGGTTGGATTTGAGTGGGACTTGAACATCAGAGCTTATTTCTTGGGTAGCATTGAAAATTGGGTTGGTCAAATGTTTGTTAGTGGGATGAATTGTAAAGGACCTGCCTAGTATGGGCCAACAGGCCTGCTGCAGTGTTCCTCCTTTCTTATGTTCTTATGAAAAACACAAGGACAAAAGTGCAACTAATGTCACACTTTATGAAATGTAACTTTAGTTGCAAATGTGTTCTTTACTTTGCATATTGTCTGTATTCTTACAAACATACATAAAATGCTGTAGCTAGGTTTGTAATAGGGAAATTTATGGAAAAAAAAGGTCTACATAGTAGATTGTTGACGCTAAAACCTTGGGTAGTTTAAAATTTAGGTTGGATAAATACATTAGGGAGAGGCATTGGATTTGATCGTTTATTAAACACGAGTAAATAGAATTACCCAAGCTTTTTTGAGAGCATTGAAAATAATATTTGGCAAATAATTTGTTAGTGAAATAGATTGTGAAAGTCGTGCATATTCAAGATTGATTTGATTCTATTCTAGATTGATGGACCTCGTATTTAGCACAGATGCGACCTGTACTTAGCTCAGACGTGACCTGTATTTAGCTCAGTGATGACTTACATATGCACATCAGAGCTTATTTCTTATGTAGCATTGAAAATTGGGTTGGGCAAATGTTTTCTTATTGGGATGAATTGTAAAGGACCTGCCTAGTATAGGCCAACAGGCCTCCTGCACTGTTCTTCCTTTCTTATGTTCTTAGTATGGGCCAACAGGCCTACTGCAGTGTTCCACCTCAAGTTCTCATGTTTCTCTTTTGTGGTTTTGCTATAGTATATTTTTTCTTTTTTTTTTACAGATCTCTTTTAAATGATCTTAGTGCTGATTATCATCATTGAAGCTAAAACTCTGTGTAGTTTTGAAAATTTGTTTTGATAATACAGAGTGTGAGTTAGACCTGAATAGCTTGCGATTTTAGGTCAGATTCTGTGCTCCTTGTTTTAGTGGATATGAGCTGTAACTGACTAAGTAGAGTCAATGGCATTAGACAGAAAATGACTAGGTTTCCTCTCGTGGGGCCCCTAGGCCCGCTACAATGCTTACTAATAATGTTGATTTATTGGCAAAAAACTTGGGAAAATTAAAAGACGTCATTAAGGCCCTTTTTTATTGAGAAAATTTGTATTAAAATTTTGTGTCGGTTTAAAAATTTTTAATGAATACAACTGACATTTGTGATGAATGGTTTGAAAAAAACCCACAAGTTGAAGAGAGAACTTATGCCGCTTGGGAATCTTTTTAGGAAGTTTCGCCCCACTGGTTCTTCAGTTCCCAACAAAGAGGAAAAGGGTAAGGAGAGGGGGAGAATGGGTAAAACAGTCCCCCAATGGAGTCGATGTGTTCGTCCATCAATCTGTAGAATGTACAGCATAGGGCGTAGGTGGGTTATATCTGAGTGAGGTGACTTAAGGGGGGAGGCGGGGTATAGTGGGACCTCACTGTCGAGTAGGTCTTTGTCCAAAAGGTTGAACAAGCGTTTAAGAATTCTTTGTAAGAAAATCCTGATGCTGCGTGTCGACGTTGTGATGAATGGTTTTAAAAAAACCGAAAGTTGAAAAAAAAAAAAAAACTGAGCATTATGCAGCTTGGGAAACTTGCATAAATGTCTCAGTTTTCAAATTGTCGGTTTTTCAAACTTTATCACAATGCAGACCTGCCATATGGGATTTCTTTCAAGAATTTTCAACGCTTTTTCCCCTTTGGGCAAAAACTACTTGTAGTGGATGGTACCCCTATGATCCCGCCTCCCCCTGCTTCAAGTCACCCCACTACAGTATATAAGCCACGTCTACGGCCCTATGCTGTACATTCTACAAGATTGATGGACTGAACACATCGACTCCAGGTTGAGGGACTGATTACCTCATTCCCCTCCTCTCCTTACGCCTTCCTCTTTGTATTGGACTGAAGAAGCCACTGTGTGGCGAAACGTTTCCTGAATAAAGATTCCCATATGCTGCATAAGTGTCTCAGTCTTCAACAAACTGACATCATGCTTTGATACATTTGATCATTGTTTCTGTATTTCATATCGAGAATGATGAAGTATCAATCAAGAATCCATAAATATTGTGAATTGTGTTTGTGCCACATCTCGAAGACTTTCTGCCAAAGTAGAAGATTTTTGGAAAACGTTAACAGAAGTGCAATTGTTTTCTGCAAATATAACTTTCTTGAGAGTATTTCTAATTAGTACATTATCTTGCAAGGCAAATTTCATAATCTTCCATAGCATTTAGCTTTTTCTTCGACATTCGAATGATGCTCTTCTTCTCGTCCAAGACAACGAACCTCTGAAATTGACTATCCATCTTGAAGAACTTGGGAACGACCGATTGAAACAAAGGCAAGAAATTCCTATGAGCCTTCAGTAACAGTTCTTCGTTTATAAGCACATTCACCTAATACTTATCATCACCTGACAGTTACTTCAAAAGGCACCTGACTTAACAGAAGAAAATAAAGACTAGCATTCGTTCCTTTAATGAAGGATCAAGCGACTTAGCTCGAGTGGTGACGTGTGCTTACCTAACAACATCGACGATCTCGCCTCTCTCGAAATTATCCCGTGTTGAGTAGTGCTTGCTGGACCTTCGTCTTCCTCTCCACCATCAGGATTGGTGCGTCGGTGGTTGCCGACCGAAGGGCAGGAAGCCTCTTGCTGCCTGAATTCTCTTCGCCTGTTGACTGCACGCCATACAGCCAGTCTCGCCACCATCAGGATATACAGTGCTCCATCAAGCTACAGTTCACCTCCTCAGTGTCCTGCGCCAGGCAAGTACGTGTGTCTACTTACACGTACTTGCCTAGCTGAGTACTCTCACTTTTTGGCCGATTGTCACCTCCAATTACATCTTTTCGTAATTAGACGATGCCTTCGTTGCCTTCCACCTCCCACCCCCCTTCCACTCTCCCCAACCTCCCACACCTGCCTCTGCTTCTACTAAATCCAATTCCTTCTCGCTAAACCTCAAATTCTCTAATCCTGATGCCACTATCTGTCCGGAAAATTTATTATATCAGATCACTGGTGCACCTCAACTTAAAGTCTTCAAAACCAACTCAGGTTTCAAACTCCTTCTTGACAAACATTCCTACGAAGCGTACACCTCAAGCGATACCAGACAAAAACTTCTCAACGCAGGCTTCACCATTATTTGGACTCCTGAGCACCGTGCCAAAAGCACAGTCATTGCTAAACACGTAGACTACTCTCTCCTGACAGCCTATGACACAGACAAAGAAGACTTAATAAAAGATATCAGTACTAAGAACAAAGTCTCTGTTGACGATATTTACAGACCAGAAAACTCTACCATTCTCAAAATACGCTGTTCTACTCCTGCTGACGCCTCTACACTCTTCAGTCAAGGAATCTTTGCCAAGACCATTCGCATTCCTCCAAACGCTCTCTTCACTCCGAACTTCCACCCAATCACACAATGTCTGAAATGCTACAAATTCGGCCACGACAAAAACACATGCACATCTACACAAGTCTGCTCCAGATGTTCAGCAACTGGCCACTTCTGGAATACTTGCAACCTCCCTCTTAAATGTTCTAACTGCGGCGGGTCACACACTGCAGTTGCAAATTCCTGCCCTTCTAGAAAGCACATTCTCTCCTCCCTCAGAGCAAACCAACCTCCCTCCCTCCCCAACCCCTTCCCTGCTCCTCCCTCCCCTTCCTTACCTCCCTCCCCTTCCACACCTCCCTCCCCTACCCCCAATGCCTGGGCCTCCCCACGCACTTGGTCTACCTCTTCTACTCTACACACATCAAACCCCAACACACAGACTACAAGCACTTCTCCTTCTACACCCACACTAGACTACAAAACTAACTGTCAACTTGCCACTGCTGCCCACTCTGCGATGGTAATCTCACAAGCTTACCAATCAGACTACTCACATGTCCTTAACCTAATCTTGTCTGCTAACAATCTTCCCTCTTTAATTATCCCCCCTTTCCCTGCTTCTCTTCCAAGCCTCCTACAACCTCTCATTCCTTCCTCTCTCCCACCCCCCCACTTCCTACTCCCACCAGCTCTCCTCCTCCACTACCTCTCTTCACTACTTCTACACCTCCCACCAACACCCCTACTGCTACGACCACCCCTCCCCCCACTTCCTTACCCACTTCATCCCCTTCCAAAGCTTCCACTTCCTCACAGCTTACCAAAACTTCCACTTCCTCACAGCTTACCAAAACTTCCACTTCCTCTGCATCCACCTTCGCCCACTCCACCACAACCAAAACCTCATCCAGGTCCAACTCCACCTCCTCCAGACAAAATCCACTCAAACCTAAACCTACCCCAACTTCTAACGGACAGACCAAAGAACATAAAAACAGATCCATCTCTTCCTCCCCCTCCAGGAAACGGGTCCGTAGCACCTACAAACACACATCCACTGATGGCACCACTATCACGGGCTTTAACCCAAACTCCTCCCCCGACATTAACTTTGCTAAGACGAAACCATTAAATCACGTTTAAGGCGATTCAGTTCAACGTACGTTCTTACTTTACAATTAGACACCTACTGGCCGAGCTCCTTGAAGCAGAGAGGCCAGATATTGTTTTGCTAAACAGTACCTGCCTCAAAGCCCCTCAATGTATCCGCCATTATGGTTATACTGCACTACAGTCCCCCTATGATCCCCACGATGGGGTTGCCATCCTTGTCAATTCCAACATAAAACATGAATTTCTCCCAATCCCTTTTATTCACCAACACTGTCTTGCGGTCAGAATACACACCCACCTTGGCCCCTTTATCTTTTTCACCACCTATGCTCGCCCAAACACTACTCTCAACATACACGACCTCTCCTTAGTCTTCAACTACACCAACAAAACCAACTTACCTACTAGCTGACATGAATGCCAAACACACTGCCTTTCATCACACCAGTAACAACCAACTTGGTCACCAATTACTCAACTTCACAAACCATAAACACCTAATTCATCTTGGCCCAGACTTCAATACCTTCTTCAACCACACGGGCCAAGGCAAACCAGACATCATTCTGGCAAACCGAGCCAGCTCTCTATTTCAACATTACATCTCACCTGGCCCTATTACAGGCTCTGATCACATCCCCGTCATCTTACACATCTCCTCCAACCCTATCCTCATTCCAACCACACCTTCATTCTCCTACAAGAACGCTGACTGGTATGCTTTCAAACAACACATAGACAATATTAACCTCACCTATGACTACAACAACAAACCTATCTCTGACATCGATACTCAACTTGATCTCATCCAGGACACCATTACACAAGCAGCCAACATCGCAATACCAAAGAAAACTCACACCACTCGTTATTCCTTCAAACCGTCACTCAGAACAAGAAGACTAATTATCTGCTACCACAACCGCTTCCTCTACAACACACATAGATTTAATCAAGTCCGATTAGATCTCACTTACCTTAGAAACAACATTTTACACAGCCTAGACCAAGACCACAACAATCACTGGTCACGACTAATACAACAAGCGGACAGGCAGCGTGTTAAAAACACTAAAGCCTTCTGGAACTTTATCAAAAAAATCAGAGGCACTACTCCCACCAACAAATTCAAACACATCACCCACAACAACACACACATCTCAGACCCACAGGCTGCTACCAACATCTTCAAACACATCTGGGAGAACATCTTCCACGCTCACCCACCTCACCTAACGTTATTCAACACATTCAGAACATAGAACACTGGAACACTGCACACACACAAGAAACAACACCAGACAGCCACATTCATCTAGACACTCTTACCTCCTCCCAAGAACTCGACACTCCTTTCACCAACACAGACATTAAAACTCTCCTCAGACACCTTCCTCCAAAGGCTCCTGGTGCCTCTGGCCTAAACCATATTATCCTGAAACACCTTCCTGACTCTATCATTACTGCCTACACAAACCTCCTCAATGCCTCCCTTGCCTCTGGATACTTCCCTTCCCTCTTCAAAGCTGCTACTGCTATCCTCCTTCCTAAACCAATAAAGACCACTCTGACCCTAGAAACTATCGCCCTATCAGCCTCCTCGAAACTTTAGGAAAACTCTTTGAAAAACTAATTAATCATCGCCTTCGCAGATACCTGGAACATAATTCTCTACTTTCAGATGGCCAGTTTGGCTTCAGAACACACAGATCCACACAGGATGCCATTAACATCATTCTCAACTACATCCACATAAACACAAAACAAAGAAACAGGACAGCCCTGGTTGCAAAAGACGTTGAAAAAGCTTTTGACACTGTGTGGCACGAGGGGCTCAAGTACAAACTCTGCACTAACTTCAACCTGCCTCTCAATACTCGTAAACTCCTCTGCAACTTCCTAGACGGCCGTACCATGAGAATCAAATTCCAAGGCTGTTACTCTGACTACTTCACACTAAATGCTGGAGTACCCCAGGGATCTGTCCTTTCCCCTACCCTCTACATTTTATACACTAACGACATTCCAACACCTATATACCACAACTCCATCACACTAGCCTATGCAGACGACATTACACAACTTATCACTCATGCCAATATAGATACACTCACACACAAAACACAAAATGAGGTTGACAGGATAGCCATCTGGGAACAAAAATGGAGGATCAAAACCAATGCAGCAAAATCCAGCATTACGTATTTTAACTACAGGAAACGTGATCCTCCATTACCTGTCGAACTCAGAACAGCTGACACCCGCACTTACTTCCCTATCACACAATCTGTCACTGTCCTTGGCGTTAATCTTGACTACCTTCTTCGTTTACACGGACACATTCACTCAAGGCATGCAATAGCTAGTAAGGCCCTTGCGGGCCTCTACAAGCTGAAACATGCCTCTCAACGCACCAAACTACACCTCTACAAATCCCTAATACGTCCTCTGATAACTTACTCTCCTCTAGCCCTCTCTCTTGCAGCAAAAAACAAACTTACTTAAACTGCAGCGTGTCCAGAACAAGGCGCTGCGCTGGGTGCTTGATATCAGATGGGAGGACTTCGCCACAAGCGAGTCTCTCCATGCCCAGTTAGACGTCCCTGCGCTGAATCTGTACTGGAAGAGGCTCAGTGACAGACAGATAGACAAACTTGAGACACGACATGACTACTGGACCTCTCTCCTTGACGAAGACATTCGCAGACCCACAAACCAACACAACCTTTTCTACTCCTTGCATGATCCTGCTCCTAACCCTACTTACAAATAACCTTGGATCCGCTGACAGGTACCTTCTAAGACAGGTACCATTCTCTGACCCACGTTCGCCTTAGCTTTTTGGGTTAAGACATGACTCAGTTCTGCACTCCTCTCTAGCTCTAAACGTCGCAAGTCCCTTACTCCCAGCTCACCCCACCGGAGTCCCAACAGAAGAACCGGAATTTCTCTTGTCAATATCTGTCCCACGATCGCCTTTGCTGCTGGGTTAAGCCCTGGCTCTATTTCTACGACTAAGAACACTCCTCTCCAGCACTATTCTTCATCTGTCCCGTCTTCCCCGCTCATCCCATTTGGGATCTTACCTGAACTTTCGTTCGTTCGTTCGTTCTTTAATGAACATAAGAACATAAGAACATAAGAAAGGAGGAACACTGCAGCAGGCCTGTTGGCCCATACTAGGCAGGTCCTTTACAATTCATCCCACTAACAAACATTTGACCTACCCAATTTTCAATGCTACCCAAGAAATAAGCTCTGATGTGCAAGTCCCACTCAAATCCAACCCATCCCACTCATGTATTTACCCAACCTAAATTTGAAACTACCCAAAGTCCTAGCCTCAATAACTCAACTAGGTAAACTGTTCCACTCATCTACTACCCTATTTCCATAAGAACATAAGAACATAAGAAAGGAGGATCACTGCAGCAGGCCTGTTGGGTCATACTCGGCAGGTCCTTTACAATCCATCCCACTAACAAAGCATTTGCCAAATCCAATTTTCAATGCTCCCTAAAAAATAAGGTCTGATAACTCTATCCACTCATTTGCAAGAGCCACTCAAATACAAGAGGTGTTTTCTGTACTAAGATGCCATTGTGTTGCAGTGTCTGGTATACAATACTGAGAGGTTGGTAGGTAAGACTCACAGGCAACAGTTAGGCAACTTTATTCCGAAAACGTATCGCCTTCACAGTAGGCTTCTTCAGTCGAATACAGAAAGTAGGCAGGAACAGTAGAGATATGAAGACGATGTAATCAGTCCATCACCCTTGATTTGAGATTGGAGAAGTTCAGTTCCATAGTCAGGAATAAATTTAAAAAGTTTGGGAAATACATAGATGATTACTTTATTTTATGAATATCCTGTGGAGATAGGTTTAGTTATTTGGATTTTTCACTCTAATCTAAGCGACAAAATTTGAAAAAAACTTGAAAAACCCATAAAAAAAAAAGGAACACTGCGCAGGCCTACTATTTCATGTGAACAGGTCCATGTCTCCCAAGGCCCAAACCCAAGCCCCCAAACGAAAGGTCAGGTTTCGTTTGAAAAAGGGAATTTTTGCATTGGGAAAAAAATTTTTTTTTTTGCACTTTTGTTTTTGATGGGAAAAACTTTGGGCAGTTTAAAAATTTTGGGTTGGAAAAATTTTTTGGAAAGGCAGGTTGTTTTTTTTTTTTTTTTTTTTTTTTTTTTTTAAATTGGACAGCATCTCAGGGGGAAACAGTTATAAAAAGATCCCCGGGCTTTGGGTAAACTAAAAAGGGTCTTGGATTTGTTTCCCCAAATTTTTTCTAAAACAATTTCGAAAGAAAGGTCTCTGGTTTATAGGGTATTTTGGGTTTTGGGTAAGGGGGGTTACTTTTATTTTGGGGGTTAATAGGGAAATTTTGGGTTTGTTAATACTATAGTTTGTTAATACTATAGTTTGTTAATACTATGTTTGTTAATACTTTTAGTTTGTTAATACTATAGTTTTTTAAAATACTATATTTTGGGTTAAATTATTTATAGTTTGTTAATACTAAAAGTTTGTTAATACTATAGTTTTTTAAATTACTATAGTTAATGGGATTTAAATAGATTACGGGGATTTATATAAAAGAAGTGTATGCAACAGAATCCAGGGGTCATGCTGCAGCTTTATACATCATTGGAAAGGGCCCTCACCTAGATTATGAAGCTCAATTCGGGTTTTTCTTTTATTACAAAAATGGGACATAAATTCTTTTAAAAAGACATTCAGCTTTGGGTGACAAAATTTTAATACTAGCATTAGAAATTTTCCTTATGAAAAAAATTTTTAAGACTTTTGGGGGTTACATTCATTTTTTTAAACAAAGGGAATGGGGGGAGACATGATCGAAGTGTTAAGGGGAAAGAAAAGGTTTTTTTGGGTTGGTCAAATGTTTGTTAGTGGGATGAATTGTAAAAGACCTCCCTAGTAGGGGCCAACAAGCCGGGATGCAGTTTTTCCCCCTTTTTTATTTTCCTATGTTTAAATTTAAAGGGGATATTAAAAAGGTTTTTGAGGAAAAAAAATCTCCCCAAAAAGAAAACCCGAAAGTAAGGGATTTAAATTAGATAATTTTTAGATTTGGGAAAGGACATGGGAAAAAGGGAATTTTTGGTTTGGAAATGGGTAGTGAGGAGGGGAAAACAGACTCCCTTTAGTTGGTTATTGAGGCTAGGAATTTGGGTGGGTTTAAAAATTTAGGTTGGATAAAAAACATGAGTGGGAGGGGTTGGATTTAGTGGGGGCTTGAACATCAGACTTATTTTTTTGGGTAGGGATTGAAAAAAGGGGGTTGGGCAAATGTTTGTTAGTGGGGATGAAAATTTTAAAGGACCTTTCCTAGTTTTGGGCCAACAGGCCTGCTGAAATGTTCCTCCCCCTTTTTATGTTCTTATGAAAAACAAAAAGGACCCAAAAATGCAACTTTGTAAAACCTTTTTGAAATGTTTAAATTTAGTTGCAAATGTGTTTTTTTTCTTTGCATTTTTGTCTGTTTTTTTTTCTTACAAAAAATAAATTTTAAAAGTGTAGGGTAGGGTTTTTTAATTGGGGAAAATTTTTGGAAAAAAAAAAGGGCTACATAGTAGAATTGTTGACCCCTTTAAAAACCCTTTGGGGAGTTTAAAATTTTTTTTTGGTTTAAAAAAAAATTAGGGGGAGAGGCATTGGGTTTGATCGTTTATTAAACACGGGTAAATAGAATTACCCCAAACTTTTTTTTTAGAAGCATTTTAAAATAATATTTTGGGAAATTAAAATTTTTAGTGAAATAGATTGTGAAAGGGCGTGCATATTCAAGATTGATTGGGTTCTATTTCTAGATTGATGGACCTGTTTTTTAGCACAGGGTGCGACCCCGTACTTAGTCGACGGGGACCTGTATTTAGCTCAGTGATGATTAAACCCATGACTTCCCGAAATTATTTTTATGAAACCCTTGAAAATTTTGGGGTTTGGGGAAAATGTTTTCCTTTTTGGGTGAATTGTAAAGGACTGCCTAGTTAGGCCCCCAGGCCTCCCGCACTTTTCCTTCCTTTCTTTTGTTCTTATTTTTGGGCCAACAGGCCTAATGCAGTGTTCCACCTCCCAAATTTCATGTTTCTCTTTTGGGTTTTGCTATAGTATTTTTTTCTTTTTTTTTTTTTCAGATCTCTTTTTTTTGATCTTAGTGCTGTTTAAACATTGAAGCTTTAAAAATCTGTGTAGTTTTTAAAATTTGTTAGATAAATTTCAAAAAGTGTGAGTTAGGGCCTGAATAGCTTGCGATTGTAGGGGCAGTTCTTTTGCTCTTGTTTTAGTGGGGTATTTAGCTGTAACTGACTAAATGAGTCAATGGCATTTGGGCCGAAAGTGGCTAGGGCTTTCCCCTTTGTGGGCCACTAGGCCTGCTTTCAATGCTTTTAAAATTAAAGTTTGATTTATTGGCAAAATACTTGGGAAAAATTAAAGGGCGTATTAATGAGACTCTTTTTTGGGGAAAACTTGTCCCCTAAAAGCTTTGTGTCGGTTATCAATATTTTAAAGAATTCAAAAATGACATTTGGATGAATGGTTTTAAAAAAGACAAGTTGAAGACTGAGAAACTTTGCAGCATATGGGAAACTTTATTCAGGAAAAAGTTTTTGCCACACAGTGGCTTTTCAGTCCCAAAACAAAGAGGAAAGGGGTAAGGAGAGGAGGGAATGAAAGGGAATCAGTCCCCCAAACCCGGAGTCCCATGTGTTCAGTCCATCAATCTTGTAGAAAAGCAGCATAGGGCCGTAGGGGCGTGGCTTATATTTCTGTAGTTTAGGTGACTTGAACAGGCGGAGGGGGATCATAGTGGTACCATCCAAATAGTCGAAGTAGGTCTTTGTCCAAAGGGTTTTTTTTTTAAAAAACCCTTGAAGAAATTTTTTGTAAGAAGTCCCCTGATGCTGCCCGTGTCTGACAGTTGTGAGAAAGGTTTTAAAAACCGAAAAGTTGAAGACTGAGAAAATTATTTCAGCATTTTGGGAATTTTTGCATAAGTGTCTCAGTCTTAACTTGTCGGTTTTTTTAAACCATTTAAACACAACGTCAGGGCACTGGGGCATCATGGGGTCTTCTTACAAAGAATTCTTCAAAAGTTTTTTTCCAAACCCTTTTGGGCAAAACCACTTCGACTAGTGGATGGTACCACTTGATCCCGCCTCCGCCTGCTTCAAGTCACCCCCAATACGTATATAAGCCACGTCTACCCGGGCCCCCTTTCTGTACTTTTTACAAGTTGATGGGACTGAACACTCGACTCCGGGTTTAGGGACTGATTACCTAATTTTTCCTCCTCTTCCCCTTTCGCCTTCCTCTTTGTATTGGGGCTGAAAAAGGCCCCTGGTGGCGAAACGTTTCCCGAAATTTAAAAATTCCCATTGGGTGAAAAAGTGTCTCGCTTCAAAAAAACTTACATCATGCTTTTATACATTTTATCATTGTTTCTGTATTTCATATCGAGAATGATGAAATATCAAACAAGAAACCATTTTTTATTGTGAATTGTGTTTTTTGCCCAAAAT
>NW_026469704.1:0-11794 GCF_026875155.1 Cherax quadricarinatus
CTCTTGTCAAACAAGTACAAAACATGGGTTTTGCAACAAGTCAGTCACTAAGATATCGCTGAAGGGCGCCGATATCGCTCAGACACTGCTGAAGGGCGTAGATAGTGCCCAACACTGCTGAAGGGCGAAGATAGTCGCTCAGACACTGCCGAAGGGCGTAGATAGTCGCTCGGGACACTGCCGAAGGGCGCCGATAGTCGCTCAGAACACTCTGAAGGGCGTAGATAGTCGCGAGACACTGCTGAAGGGCGAAGATAGTCGTTCAGACACTGCTGAAGGGCGTAGATAGTCGCTGAGACACTGCTGAAGGGCGTAGATAGTCGCTCAGACACTGCTGAAAGTATTGCTAAGACACCGACTGGGATGTGTAGATAGTTGATAAGAGGCTTCAGAGTTGCGTACACATGGGTGGGGTGGGAGCCCAGGATGGGGCACTTTCTCTAGGTCAACCAGGTCACCCGAAAAGGAAAGTTATACTGATAATTAAGTTTTTATGGCACCTCGAGTTTTTTTTTCGGTACTGTGTATGAACCTTTTTGTCTCCCAGGACATTACTGCGCCCCCAATTGTCCCAAAAGAAGATAATGATGCATCAGTCGGGTTATAAAAGGGCTTTTTCCCTTTGGGGTACCATTCTAAATGGGTTTAGGCAAATATTTTGGTATGATATACCTTACCTTTGAAAAATTTTTCGAGAGTTTTTCTACTCCCGGACCCGGCCAGGGGCCAGGATCGTCTGGTGCTTGCCTGGTGAACCAGGCAAGCACATATCTAGTACAGCCTGGTTGATCTGGCACCTGGTGAACAAACTTGTCCAGTTCCTCTTGAAGACTTCTACACTTGTTCCAGAAGTGCTTCGATATCTTCTAGTAAGATGTTAAATAATTTGGGACCACGAATGTTGATACAGTGTTCCTTATTGTGCTCACTGTACCCCTCCTTTTTACTGGGTTTATCTTGCACTTCTTCCAATATTTCTTGCTCCAGTATTTTGTCATGGCGTGTGCAGATTTGGGACCAGGCCCTCAAGCCCTTCCAGGTATATTTGTCATGTATCTCTCTCCTCTCTCTCTCTCTCTCTTCTCTCCTCTTCTCTCTTCTTCATCTATCTATCTATCTATCTATCTATCTATCTATCTATCTCCCCCATTGAGTACATATTTAAGACTTTAATTAAGGCGTTCCCAGTAATTTCAATGCTTTATTGGCTCTATGCGGCCGTAAATGAGCTTTGTATTTTTTAAATTCCCCTGATATTTCTCCTGCCCTGATAGAACTTGGGTTTTTGAGAAGGACCTGCCTAGTATGGGACAGCCATTTTCCCTCCAGTCTTATGTTTGTATGTTCTTACGGTGCATATATATTTTTTTTAATTTAGCCTAATCCAACTAAATATATTTTGGGTAAGTTTACAATAATTTAATAATAAACAATGAAATATTTTTTTTTTTGTTGGGCACAGAATGTTTTTTTGCGAAATTATTGCATACACCAATTTTGTAATATATATATATATAATATAATATATATATAAATATATATATATATATATATAGTATATATATATATATATATATATATATATAATAATCATTTAATCTGATTTTCTTAATATATAGACGTTCTTGAAGGCTGGTACACTAAACAGGAGAGGTTGAAATTAGTCTCTGAGCTCCACGACCACGGATGTCCTTACATCAGGAAAAACACGCTCAGTACTGTTGCGCTCTTGTGTTTAAGGATTGCTAGTCTAGTGGAGGGGTGATGCTTTACTTTGTTAGTTTCACAGGGCCGGGCATGGGACCACATAATCAAAAGTCCTGGCCAAGCTGCAGTTCTTTAATGATACAAAATCACTTGTTTCGGGGGATTTTTGGCCCAGAAAAGGTTGGAGGAGGGAGTAAAGGAGGTTTTGTGGGCGAGGGGCTTGGACTTCCAGCAAGCGTGCATAAGCGTGTTAGATAGGAGTGAATGGAGACGAATGGGTTTTTGGGACCTGACAAGCTGTTGGAGTGTGAGCAGGGTAATATTTTTGTGAAGGGATTCAGGGAAACCAGTTAGCCAGACTTGAGTCCTAGAAAATTTGGGGTGTTTTCAGTTGGAGGGACATCTGAACTGTCCTATCTGGGCCCTCTGCAAAGACATGATTATGTATGAGTATGGGGAAATGCGTCTTTGTGGGTCACCAGGTGCTATGCAATGTTGTAAGAGTAGCAACAGGTGGAATGAAAAAAGTTTTCTTAGAGTAAGGCATCGTGGTGACGCCAGTCAATAATTGCAATAAACGACTATAAACTTTTTTAAGGGATAAACGTTCCTAAATCTCTTCAAGAGGGAGCTGGACAATGCCTAAAGACGGTGGCGGGTCAGCCGGGCTGTGGTTCGTACGTTGGATTGCGTGTGGCCAGCAGTAACAGCCTCTTGATCAGGCCCTGATCCACCGGGAGGCCTGGTCATAGACTGGACCGCGGGGGCGTTGATCCCTGGAATACCCTCCAGGTAGACTCCTAGAGCTTCCTCTTGCTTTCACTAGCCCCACTCTTATCATAAATCATGTTGGCTACGCTAAGAATCTCAACCATTTCAAATAATGTTAGTGGGCCCTTCCTAACTGTGACAGTAGAAAACGCAGTGGCTGAATATGACCGGGAACGTTCAAGCAAGCATGGGAATCGCTCTCGCAAGAAGAGTTACATTCTCATTTTCACTTCTGTGCACAACTGATCCTACGCTTTCTTGAGCCTATGTCACGATAACTTATTTTAGACAAACACAGTTTTGGGCTTTCTTCCTCTTTCAAGGTATCTTACAAGGTGTCTGTCCTGCATTAGTAATCAGAGCAGGACCCCGTGTTACACCACACTATTACGGGTACTTGCACGACCCACGAAGGACCGGGTATTCTTACCCAGGCAAAGGTAAACACACACGCAGTCTTTTGAGTTATTGAGGCTGGAGTCCGCCTGGATGTTTTTCATTCTTCAGGAAAAATTTCGTTTTGTGGGCGCCATTGGTCCTGTGGCGCTGGGCACAAGAAGTAACAATTGGTCTTTCGCTGCTACAGTTGATGGTATTTATTGACAGACGAAATGGAGGCTATTCATCCTATAGCGGGACTACAAGAGGCCACCGCTGGCGTGCATCACTTCAGTGTTCCTAATCTCTCGTCCCAACGCAAATTAAGGTTTTGACCCATACTTTTATACAGCGCAAATAATGTAGCTAAAAAAGATTATTAAGTTTCATTTAGTAGTTTTATTTTTTGACTCGTCGAGATTTTCAGAATCTTAAACTATAAACATAGGCTCGGGTACTGTGCCTAAAGTAAAATACAGGGCCCTGCGCCCCCTTCCCCCTCATAGAGCCACTGTATCTGTCCTCAAGGGTTTTCTTTTCCTGAAGAATAAATCAACCAGTCTTCTTTATCAAGACAACTTTCAAACCCCCTCACTTGCCAGCGAAGCAGTGAAGTTTTTAGACATAATCAGCACGAAAGAGAGAGGCTGTGGTAGAGAAAAATCATCCACCAACCAGTCAGGTCATGTTGACTCAGATTACCCCGCCCCAATCTCCTCTCTCTCTTTCTGGTCACCAAGGCTCTCTTCTTGACACTGATCGCAACGGAGAGGTCACTAGATACTGCATTGATGAACCCGAGGGTCGCTGACAGTGTCTGGTGTCTGCAAAGGGGCACTAGCCACTGCTTTAGTGAACCCGAGGGTCGTTGATCGCGTTCGGTGTCCTCAGGATTTACCTAGAATTTTAGTAATTATAAGTTAACGTACTTAAAATAAGTTGTTTGCCCTTTCATCATATTGGTATACAATGCTGATAAGTTGAAAAATAAAATACATATGCAACACTTGAATATATCACCGAAGTAAAGATTTTACCGAAATAAAGATATCCAAGTCTTACACGTGTCTTATTTTTCAGCTTATTTGCCTTTGCTCACATCAGGTGCTTTATTGGATACGTCGTGGGTGAGGTAGATTACTCAACATCTTACCAAAAGATATCAGCAACACGGCTGGAACAATTGTAGAAGTCTTTCAAGAGTAAACTGGACAAGTATCTTCACCAGGTGCCAGATCAACCAGGCTGTGATGGATATGTGGGGCAGCGGGCCTCCAACAGTAGCAGCCTGGTTGATCAGGCAAGAACCAGACGAGCCTGGCCCACGGCCGGGCTCCGAGAGTAGTAAGACTCTCGAAACTCATCAAAGGTATATCAAAGTTAAAGGTAAGGCAGATAGAATATTTAGAGTCGGTACTATCTACTACTATCATCAAAAAACTCTACTATTATCTAGATAATTGACGGAAGGATAATAAAGCATATAGCTCTCCCCCCGTTGGTAGAACAATTTGCAACTAGTTAGTATCTGTATTTTGAAATTTCGCCCTACACAAAAAGGCTTTTCTCGAGTACAGAAAGTTGGATTAAAAGCAGAAATTTGAAACGAAAAAAAATCATTACAGTCCATCACCCCAAAGTTTTAGGTTGGTTTAGGGGCCCTCAGTTGGAAGAAAGGCATTGTCCGTTTTGAAACCAAAATTTTTTAGAAAAAAAAGGTTTCTTCCCGACGAGGGGTACCCCAAAAAACTTTAAGATGGACTTAACAACCCCTTCAAGTATTTGGTTCAAAAAACTTTTCCCGTACTCAAAAATGAAGGAAACCTACTTGTTGGGGAAAACTTTTCAATAAAGTATCAATAGATTTTGCAATTTGCTTAAATTAACAAAATTTTGTATATTTAAATACCATTTTTAATTTTTTATGAGGTCTTCCCCAAAACCCTTTTTGGTTTTACTTCGGAAGGAAACTGTTTTAAATTGTTGTAACTTGGGACAAGTATCAACAGTCCGGATATTTTGAAATGCAAATAAAAACACCTTTTAAATTTTCAAGGAAAAAGCCGTCCCATAGAGTCGGTTTCACTAATACAGGCCCGGAAATTGTGATAACAAACAAATAAAAAATACACCCACCAAGAATCCGTGCAACCCCAAAAAAGGTGAATTAAAGCGACTTCGGAAAAAAATTATATCGGGGCCCAGTCACCTAGTTAGGGAAGTAATGGGCATTGTCCAGATTAAGTGGGGAGACTCTAAAGTTATTTAGTTTTAGAGTGTTTCGTTCACATCGAAGATCCCAGGAAATCCCAACCATTTAGAAAATCCCACCCCAACAACCCTGAAAGGGTTAGGTTAGGTTAAGTTTGTCAGGAAAACAGGGCGAGTCTTTCCTGATGAAGGTCTTAGTCATATAATGACTCGCAACCGGAGCCTTTGATCTCTGATTTGGGCCCAACTCACATTCAGTGATAAAGTATTAATTTAGAATTGTTCCACATTCTCCCTTAAATAGAAATTGGAAATTTATATGATGATAAAATTATATAAAACTAAAATATTTTAAATTTTTATTCAGTGATGGTCTGATAGAGACCCAGGGTGAGAACACCTTTTCTTGTTTTCCTTCGTGACGGGATAAGCTTTTTTGGTGCCAAATTTAAACTAACTGTTCACAGAAGACTGTAGCACACTGTATACTAACAGCTCACAGGATGAGCTGGAATGCACAGTAAACTAGCCGCTCACATGATGAGCTCCGTGCACAGTAAACTCCCGCTCACATGATGAGCTGCCGGTGCACAGTAAACTAGCGGCTCACATGATGAGCTGCCGGTGCACAAGTAAACTGCGCTCACATGATGAGCTGCCGGTGCACAGTAAACTAGCGGCTCACATGATGAGCTGCCGGTGCACAGTAAACTAGCCGCTCACATGATGAGCTGCCGGTGCACAGTAAACTAGCCACTCCCCATGGAGCTGCCGGTGCACAGTAAACTAGCGGCTCACATGATGAGCTGCCGGTGCACAGTAAACTACCCGCTCACATGATGAGCTGCCGGTGCACAGTAAACTAGCGGCTCACATGATGAGCTGCCGGTGCACAGTAAACTAGCCGCTCACATGATGAGCTGCCGGTGCACAGTAAATAGCCGCTCACATGATGAGCTGCCGGTGCACAGTAAACTAGCCGCTCACATGATGAGCTGCCGGTGCACAGTAAACTAGCCGCTCACATGATGAGCTGCCGGTGCACAGTAAACTAGCCGCTCACATGATGAGCTGCCGCTGCACAGTAAACTAGCCGCTCACTTGATGAGCGCCGGTGCACAGTAAACTAGCCGCTCACATGATGGCTGCCGGTGCACAGTAAACTAGCCGCTCACATGTGAGCTGCCGGTGCAAGTAAACACCCCGCTCACATGATGAGCTGCCGGTGCACAGTAAACTAGCCGCTCCCCATGATAAGCTGCCGGTGCACAGTAAACTGCCGCTCACATATAAGCTGCCGGTGCACAGTTAAACTAGCCGCTCACATGATGAGGCTGCCGGTGCACAGTAAACTAGCCGCTCCCCATGATGAGCTGCCGGTGCACAGTAAACTAGCCGCTCACATGATGAGCTGCCGGTGCACAGTAAACTAGCCGGCTCACATGATGAGCTGCCGGTGCACAGAAAAACTAGCCGCTCACATGATGAGCTGCCGGTGCACAGTAAAACTAGCGGCTCACATGAGAGCTCCCGGTCCCACAGTAAACTAGCGGCTCACATGATGAGCTGCCGGTGCCCCAGTAAACTAGCCGCTCCATGATGAGCTCCCGGTGCACAGTAAACTAGCGGCTCAAAATGATGAGCTGCCGGTGCACAGTAAACTAGCCGCTCACATGATGAGCTGCCGGTGGCACAGTAAACTAGCCGCTCACATGATGAGCTGCCGGAGCACAGTAAACTAGCCGCTCACATGATGAGCTGCCGGTGCACAGTAAACTAGCCGCTCACACGATGAGCTGCCGGTGCACAGTAAACTAGCCGCTCACATGATGAGCTGCGGTGCACAGTAAAACTAGCCGCTCACATGATGAGCTCCCGGGTCCCACAGTAAACTAGCCGCTCACATGATGAGTGCTGGTGCACAGTAAACTACCCGCTCACTGATGAGCTGCCGGTGCACAGTAAACTAGCCGCTCACAGATGAGCTCCCGGGTGCACAGTAAACTAGCCGCTCACATGATGAGCTGCCGGTGCACAGTAAACTAGCGGCTCACATGATGAGCTGCCGGTGCACAGTAAACTAGCGCTCACATGATGAGCTGCGGTGCACAGTAAACTAGCCGCTCACATGATGAGCTGCCGGTGAAAACAGTAAACTAGCGCTCACATGATGAGCTGCTGGTGCACAGTAAACTAGCCGCTCACATGATGAGCTGCGGTGCACAGTAAACTAGCCACTCACATGATGAGCTGCCGGTGCACAGTAAACTAGCGGCTCACATGATGAGCTGCCGGTGCACATTTAAACTAGCCGCTCACATATGAGCTGCGGGTGCACAGTAAAACTAGCCGCTCACATGATGAGCGCCGGTGCACAGTAAACTAGCCGCTCAATGATGAGCTGCGGTGCACAGTAAACTAGCCGCTCACATGATGAGTGCCGGTGCACAGTAAACTAGCCGCCCCACATGATAAAGCTGCCGGTGCACAGTTAAACTACCCGCTCACTGATGAGCTGCCGGTGCACAGTAAACTAGCCGCTCACATGATGAGTGCCGGTCCCACAGTAAACTAGCCGCTCACATCGATGAGCTGCCGGTGCACAGTAAACTAGCCGCTCACATGATGAGCTGCCGGTGCACAGTAAACTAGCCGTACACATGAGCTGCCGGTGCACAGTAAACAGCCGCTCACATGATGAGCTGCCGGTGCACAGTAAACTACCCGCTCACATGATGAGTCTGGTGCACAGTAAACTAGCCGTCACATGATGAGCTGCCGGTGCACAGTAAACTAGCCGCTCACATGATGAGCTGCTGGTGCACAGTTAAACTAGCCGCTCACATGATGAGCTGCCGGTGCACAGTAAACTAGCCACTCACATGATGAGCTGCCGGTGCACAGTAAACTAGCCGCTCACATGATGAGCTGCCGGTGCACAGTAAAACTATCCGCTCACTGATGAGCTGCCGGGTTTGCCCCGTAAACAAAGCCGCTCACATGATGAGCTGCCGGGTGCACAGTAAACTAGCCGCTCACATGATGAGCTCCCGGGTGCACAGTAAACTAGCCGCTCACATGATGAGCTGCGGGTGCACAGTAAACTAGCCGCTCACATGATGAGCTGGGGTGCACAGTAAACTAGCCGCTCACATGATGAGCTGCTGGTGCACAGTAAAAGCCGCTCACATGATGAGCTGCCGGTGCACAGTTAAACTAGCCCTCACATGATGAGCTGCCGGTGCACAGTAAACTAGCGCTCACATGATGAGCTGCCGGTGCACATTTAAACTAGCCGCTCACATGATGAGCTGCCGGTGCACAGTAGGTTAACCACTCATGTGATAAATTAGTAAGAACTTGAACTTTTTACAGTGAATTATGAGGTCACTGGAAATCAAGTCATCAATGTTTTTTTACTTATTCAGTGAATTACTGGGCAAATCTCAGTCATCTTTGTCAGTGACAATGGTCCCATGACACTCCTGGTCCTGTATGGTGATAACACTCGTCCCAGATGGTACCAGACACTCCTGGTCCTGTATGGTGATAACACTTGTCCCAGATGGTACCTGGAGGTTACCTGGAGGTTATTCCGGGGATCAAACGCCCCCGCGGCCCAGTCCATGACCAGGCCGCCCGGTGGATAAAGGCCCTGATCAACCAGGCTGTTACTGCTGGCCGCACGCAGTCCAACGTACGGCCACAGCCGGCTGATCCGGCACTGACTTAGGTATCTGTCCAGCTCTTTCTTGAAGGCAGCCAGGGGGTTTTTGGTAATTCCCCCAATGCTTGATGGAGGCTGTTGAACAGTCTTGGGCCCCGGACAAATTATGGTGGTTTTTTCTTAATGTTTCCAGTTGGCGCCCCTACTTTTAATTTGGGGTATTTTGCATCGCCTGCCAGTCTTTTTTCTTTCGTAGGGAGTGATTTTTGTGTGCAGATTCGGGACCATGACATTCCTGGTCCTGTATGGTGATAACACTCGTCCAGATACTGCCATGACACTCCTGGGCCTGTATGGTGATAACACTCCCAGATACTACCATGACACTCCTGGTCCTGTATGGTGATAACACCCCCCCAGATACTACCATGACACTCCTGGTTTCCCGTATGGTGATAACACTCTCCCAGATACTACCATGACACTCCTGGTCCTGTATGGTGATAACACTCTCTCCAGATATTTCCATGACACTCCTGGTCCTGTATGGTGATAACACTCTCCCAGATACTACCATGACACTCTTGGTCCTGTATGGTGATAACACTCTCCCCAGATACTACCATGACACTCCTGGTCCTGTATGGTGATAACACTCGTCCCCCGATACTACCAAAGACACTCCTGGTCCTGTATGGTGATAGCACTCTCCCAGATACTACCCCTGACACTCCTGGTCCTGTATGGTGATAACACTCTCCCCAGATACTACCATGGGCACTCCCGGTCCTGTATGGTGATAACACTCTCTCCAGATACTACCATGACACTCCTGGTCCTGTATGGTGATAACACTCTCTCCAGATACTACCATGACACTCCTGGTCCTGTATGGTGAATAACACTCTCCCCAGTACTACCCCTGACACTCCTGGTCCTGTATGGTGATAACACTTTTCCCCAGATACTACCATGACACTCCTGGTCCTGTATGGTGATAACACTCTCCCAGTACTACCATGACACTCCTGGTCCTGTATGGTGATAACACTCTCCCAGATACTACCATGACACTCCTGGTCCTGTATGGTGATAACACTCTCCCAGATACTACCATGACATCCTGGTCCTGTATGGTGATAACAAATCTCCCCAGATACTACCATGACACTCCTGGTCCTGTATGGTGATAACACTTCTCCAGATACTGCCATGACACTCCTGGTCCTGTATTGGGTGATAAAACTCTCCCCAGATACTACCATGGGCACTCCTTTTTCCTGTATGGTGATAAACACTCTCCCAGTACTACCATGACACTCCGTCCTGTATGGTGGATTAACCCTCTTCCCAGAAATTTTACCATGACATCCTGGGCCTGTATGGTAATAACTCTCCCGAATACTACATGACACTCTGGTCCTGATGGTATGACACTCTCCCAGATACTACCAGGGCACTCCTGGTCCTGTATGGTTTAAACACTCGTCCCCAGATACTACCATGACACTCCTTTCCTTATGGGATAACATTCCAGATACACCATGAAACTCTGGTCTGTATGGTGATAACATTCTTCAGATACTACCATGACACTCCTGGTCCTGTTGGTGATAACACTCGTCCCCCGATGTGTTATTCTGTGCGTGTTTTCTTGATATTGGTCATTATTTATGTTTTTTAGGCATCAGGAGCAAGGGGGCGAGCGAATACTGAAGGATCAGTGCTTAGGGCAGAGGTTTTAAAAGGGGGGGTCCATAATAATGGGGGTATGGAACTCCATCTCTGAACAGTCTGCGTTTTTCTATAAATAAATATAATTAAATCCTTATAGTAAAAAAGCTAGTGGTATCTTTTGAAGTTATACTGGCACCTAGTAGAACCGGTGATGGTGATTTCTACATTTTGGGGAGCATGGAAACGTGGCCCGACGGATGACCAAGGGACTCTTGCCGACAGACTTTGACCGAATTACAATTGGCCTGCCGAACATTGCCCCAACAGCCAATTGGTCGAACAGATAATTTAATTGATCGAACGGATAATTAGGTTGGGTTTTATGTGATGAATGCCAGTTCGACCATATGTCCATTCGGGGGAAATGTCCGTTGGCGAAATGGCCGTTCAGTGAAATGTCCGTCGGCGAAGTGTCCGTCGGCCAAATGTCCGAGAGCCGTATTGGGACATATTGGGCAGTTCATTGGGGTTGTAATCGTATATAAAGGTTTAAAAACCCCTGACTTAGACTCTTGCTGTTCCTTATATATTTTATATAAACCTGCCAAGGGAAACTGGAATGCAGGCGTGAAAGATACATCATAATTACACCCGGGAAAAACATAGAGGGACTGGTCTCAAATTTGCATACAGAAATTATTCCATACGAAAGGAAAAAATCAGGACAGACGGTACAATATACCCCAAGTGAAAAGCAGGGTACCATGACTATACTAAGAGATTAAAACAATAAGTGTCCCGGGGACAATTCAACACCCACCTATCATGCATAGACTTCTGGCTGTCTTCAAGAGGGAACCGGACAGATACCTAAAGTTAGTATCCGATTTAGCCGGCTGTGGTTTGTACGGGTTTAATTACGTGGGGCCCCGCAGTAACACTGCTTTATCAGGCCCTGATCCACCTGGAGACTTTGGGCGAGGACTGGACCGCGGGGGCGTTTGACCCCAAGAAAAATCTTAAGGTAGATTTCCAGGTAGGTAGTTTAGCCCCAGCCACCTTGTAACAATTTTTTACCAGGCTAGACAGTGTGTCAGTAACCTTTTACTACTGTATTGTAACCCAGTGATGGGCTATTCTTCTGGCATGTGGTGACTCCTGCCCCCTCTTCTTCAAACTCCCTGCTTCCTCCCTCCTTCCCTCCCTCTCATCTTTCCCCCTCTTTTTCCCCCCCTCCCTGGAAAGTACTGAGGGTCTGGTCTCAAATCTGCACACTGCCATAACAACATACTGGAGTGAGAGATATGGGAGGAAGTGTAAAATAAAGCCATTAAGGAGCAGGTGCGGTGGGGACAATAAGAGAAAAACTGTAATCAACATCCG
>NW_026469705.1:0-29578 GCF_026875155.1 Cherax quadricarinatus
CCCCCTCATGAACACTTTAGCATGTAGGAACGAAAATTTAAACAACGCCTGTGTCAACACCAAAAATTCCCAATCATTCTAAAATCAGAGACGCCCAATTAGTGATCAAAGAAAACAATTTCCGCAGACGCAAGTGCCTTGAATCAGCCACTGATCGCTGTTTCGAATACAATTAAACAAAACAACGGCAGCTTCACCATCTCCGAAGTCTTAGCAAGAATCCTCCTAAAAACAGAAAACCCTGCCATCACATAGTCTCTCCTGTTATACTACACAAGCACATTACGAGAGTGAACACCGAAAAAAACCTGCCTCTTTCCAGTCTATATTTGTCCAACCTATTTTTATGTTACCCAAGTAATAGCTTTTTATATCCTTTTACTCATGTACGAATTATTTGCTCTTCCATATTGTATTATTTTTGTTACTACTACTACTACTACTACTACTATACTACTACTACTATACTACCACTAGTGAAATCGAAATGGTACCTCACTAGTATTGCACCTCACTTAGAGCCTTTATATACCCTCTGTGTCCATGTATTGTTTGTAATGGCTTGTTTAAAGCTCCTGGAGAGCGAAACGTTGCCACAATAATGTCACATTAGTTGCACTTGTGTCCTTTTACTTTAAAATATTGTCGGTAATTCTACCAACTTTATTACATTATAAACCCTGACTATAAATACTCCCGTACCTTCCCCCCCAGGTTAGATCTGTGTGTGACTTGAAAAAGCCCACTGTGTGGGCGAAACGTTGTCAATAAAGGATCACATTAAACTGCATATGTGTTTTGTTTCCTTTGTGTCGGTATTTTATACCATTTATTTTCTTTCATGTCAAACACTGCAGTAAGAAATGGATCCTTCACACAGAGAATACCTGGACCTTCTTCTAAAAAGCTTACTCTCTTCGCAACAGACACAATTTTCTTCGTGACTGCATTCAAGAAATGGTCTTACCAAGATCTACTCCTCCCCAAATTGCCAACATCAAACCTCCTTTCTCCGCTACAGCTCGGACCTACCTTGAAGAGTGTGCAGTGACTTAAACAATGCTTCATAGGAAGCTTTTCTCCAAGCCAGAACATAGGCACAGCACTCCGGGGCAACATGAACAGACGCACCCCCGAAATCATCCGCCAAACAGAGTTACCACAGTGAATGTTCAACAGAAGATCAGACTTACTAGAAAACTACAAACTCTCTGCGATAATAGTCATTGAAAAAGTTTAGGGAGACCTGACATTATTCAAATCTTTCATTCGTCCACTATCAACCACAGAAACCGAAGCCCTCAGCCTAGGCCTCAAATTCGCAACAGGAATTACAAAAACCCAAAACAAGACCTCAACTTCATCGCCAAAAAACTACAGACACAATGACTCCGACTTCCAAAAAGGTTTTCTTCAAGGCATCATCTCAGCAGCCATTCTACACGCAGCTCCCCAGTCATACCTCGCGTTACATCATTGCACTTAAAGGTTTAGCAGAAGACACGACCATCGGGGTCACCACCGTGATTAAGGAGGTGGTGTTGTTATCATGAACATGACAATTTACAGGAAAAAATGCTCAATCTCTTAATGACCAGTACCTACAAACCTCACAAACTAACCAAGTGGAAACCTTATTTAAACTTTTCTTCAAAGGAATCGCCGCATTCTGGGAACAATGAAAGAAACTTCTGCCACCCATCCCCAGCAACCCCAGACCTGCCAGAATGTACGGCCTACCAAAAATAACAAGCCTGGTATCCCATTGGAGGCCCATATCTTCGGAATAGACAGTGCTCCCACAACTCTCAGGAATTCTCGCAAAAAACACCTCTCCAAACTCTTGGGCACTATCAGTCCAGAACATCTCAAACACTCGGGTGATCTTCTCAATCGCATTCGCAACTCACATCAGGAACAAGAAACTTTCCAGCCTTGACGTAACTTCCCTATTCACCAAAGTACCTACTTTCACATGCCATCGATCTCCTGCGCAGAAAAATTGACGATTCACTTGATCTTCCTATTCCAGCCGCGATTTCATCGACCTCGTTGAACTATGTGTCGGCTTTTCGTGTTTCTCTTTCGAAAATCACCTCTTCAACAGACTTTTGGCCTACCCATGGGGGTGCCACTCAGTGCTGTCCTGGCAAACTTATACATGGAACATCTGGAAGCCGAGCGCCTTCCCATCATTATTCCTTCGACTGTCACTTGGGTCCGTTATGTTGACGACATTCTCCTATTAAAATCCCAGGCGCTTCAGCGTTCAAGCTCTCCAAACAAGCTCAACCAGGTCGAGCCCTCAATCCAGTTCACACTTGAAGAAGAAGTCGACAACACTCCCTCCTTTTCCCTTTATGTTCTTCTCTGCAAAAAATGACCATTTTAACTTCGTTTTAAAGTCTTCGAAAACTAACCAACCAAACGATCTTCTCCACTTCTACTCTCACCACGACACCAAAACTAAACGTTGTGTAATTATAGGCTTCTTTCTGCGCGCACTCAGAATCTGCAGCAATGAGTTCCTTGAGGAAAAATGCACTATAATTGAACAAGTATTTTTTTAAACTCCACTAACCTCGTCACTTCATCAGGGGACTGCAGACGACGGGGGATTAAACATTTTCAAAACACCCAGAGAAGACACTGTCGAGGGAGATACATAGTTCCTCCCACCAACTCCATTGCCAAACATGTTTCCAACATCTTTTCCAATACATCATTCGAAGTATCTACCTCCACAACCAGACCATCAAGGACATCACCAGTAGTAGACAGGACAAGCTTCCCTCCTCTGCAGGGGTATACATAATCCCTTGTAATGACTGCAAAAAATTATACGTGGGCGAAAACTCAAGAGACCTCCAAACACTTATTTCAGAACACCACTACGAAAGGGGCAGGACTGACGATACAAGGAATGCCTGTGTACAACACCGTAATTCACATCATCAGATGCAGCATTCTCCACTGCCCTCAACATTCTGAACATGACTATAAATACTCCCGTACCTTCCCACCCCAGGTAGATCTGTGTGTGACTTAAAAAACCCCACTGTGTGGGCGAAACGTTGTCAAA
Organism: Cherax quadricarinatus; assembly: GCF_026875155.1. Taxonomy (NCBI): domain Eukaryota; kingdom Metazoa; phylum Arthropoda; class Malacostraca; order Decapoda; family Parastacidae; genus Cherax; species Cherax quadricarinatus. Next base: position 3,083 of record NW_026469705.1, read on the forward strand.
AAAGGAAATCACATTAAACTGCATATGTGTTTATGTTTTCCATTTACTACACTGATAAACATTACACCTATCGGTGTATATATCCCGGCAAAGTCTTTTAAAAATCTAGTGTAAATCTAAATCTAAACATTAGAAAGCTCTCTTGACAACATCCAGCTCACCTCACTTATAAACTTTTCATTACTAAAATTTTGTTACTTTTGCGATTTTGTGATTTCAATTTAGACTTTAATATGTCGTGTAGTGCCTTAATATGTAGTGAATTACTGTGTAACCAGAAGTTAACTTCAACAGTTATATATATGGATAAACCTTGGTAATAAATACCGATACTTTGGTCTAGAAAAACACGTAAGCAAATACTAGGACATATTTATCGGAAACGTTTCGGTCCTGAGATCTTGATCACTTCTCAGGCCGAATAGTTTTCTAATAAATATGTCCGTTTGCTTAGGGAGTTTTTCTAAGCCAGTTGTATGTCTGTCAGCATTAACTTCTTTGCGGTCATCAGACGGAAAAAGTGGCATTAAGCTTAATAAACGGATCATGGACTGGCATGGTAGGAATGGTGATGAGGCAGGTAAGTGAACTCTTACACTTCTGAAGGTTTCTTATGCACCACAAAATTTTAAATTTATTACCTTCCTTCTTTTATTTTGCCTGATATTAAAAGTCCCACACAATCGCTTAATATCCTCCAGACATGTAAACTAAATGTTCCCCTGATGTTCACATTGTTCATATGAAAATTTTTATTTTTAGCTAGTTAAACTGTGATAATTTTTTGTCTTTTGAAAGGTTCTTACATCTCTGAAAACATTATATGTATTATTAAATCGTTTTTCACTCGAGTGTTTTATTAAGTGCCAGTTTTACATCCCTTTCTTGAACAGGAAGTAGACAACGGTGCTGGCCCCTTACATGACTGATAGATGGAGAGCAGAGGTGGTAGATTCACAGTGCCAATACTGATAGATTAAGGAGGATTCTGGCAGCTCGTGGACGCCCTGAGGTGGATCCCTGGGCTTCTGTTTCCCCCGGCACCGCTGGTGTGGGGGGCCATCCTGGCGGCGCTGATGGTGCTTGCTGCAACACTGTTCTTCATGTCCTTGAGTGCATGCAACAGGATTCATGAGCAGAGGAACTGGTTTCAGGTCACCTTCGGCTTTGTTCGCATTCTACTGCAGCAAGGTATGAACAGAACGACGTTAATAAACATAGAAATCGTTATAAAACTATTACCTAATGAATCTTAAATAGTCATAAGTTTGCCTGAAAATTGCAATACCGGAACTTTAATCGCAACTATGTATCGTGCCAAGACAAAAGCATTCTCATTGTTAAATTTACGAACTGTAAAAGCAGTTACAAAGCTTTTTAATATCAATATGCTTTCCCTAACCCGTACCCAATATAGTTTGAATTAATCTTAGTCTGCCCGACTGCTAGGTGTGATGCTGGCCCTCTCTGTAATTAGATTCTTAATACGTAAACTACGAATTTTAAACCAATATTCATTAATACGTAAACCCACATTGTAACTTTATAGAGAATAAACTTGAATGATTGATTTATTTTTGGTTTCTGAAAAAAGAATATATATATATATTTTATTTTATATTATATATATATATATTAAATTTATATATATATATATATAATATTTATATATATTAAAAATTATATATATATATTATATTTATATAAATTTATATATATATATATATATATATATATTTTATATATATATATTATATATATATATATATATATATATATATATATTATATATATAAAATATTATATAATTATTTTCTAATAATGTCATTGTTGAAGTACCCCATCAGAAACTATTATATCTTCTGTTTTTTACAAAAAGTAACATTTAAGTTTCGTCAAATTTTCTTGCAAATAAAAGAAGTCTTCACATTGGTATCGTAAGAGAACAATTAAATCAGTTATACTGGCGAACACTGATATCCCTCACGGGTTTAATTCATCACCGGAAAACATGATAAAACAATTATCTGATTAAACGTTTTAAAAACTCAATGAAATCAGAAAGATTGGAAAAAGACGACGTGGTATTGTGAGCGGGGAAAGTTGGTATCTCAGAGGATAACTTTTTCCCTCCATTAATGTGAGTTACGAGAGAGAAAAAAAAGATAGGGATGATTAAGTGATATTGTATTAAATACGTATGAGTTAAAGGGAGGTAAAATAAAAATAGGGGAAGAAGAAAATGCTCACAGTTGTTACAGGCATAAAGGGAAAGGTCTATATTTTATGAAGGAATTAAGGTTATGATGAAGGTCTTATTTATCTCCACTGTGGGAAGTACAGTGTTCCTTATTGCAGGGGTCTTATCTGTCTCCACTGTGGAGGGTACAGCTTTTCCTTATTGCGGGGTCTTATCTGTCTCCACTGTGGAGGTACAGCGTTCCTTATTGCAGGGGTCTTATTTGTCTCCACTGTGGAGGAAACAGCGTTCCTTAAATTGCATGGGTTTATCTGTCCCACTGTGGAGGTACAGGCGTTCCTTATTGCAGGGGTTTATCTGTCTCCACTGTGGAGGTACAGCGTTCCTTATTGCAGGGGTCTTATCTGTCTCCACTGTGGGAGGTACTGCGTTCCTTATTGCAGGGGTCTTATCTGTCTCCACGTGGAGGTACAGCGTTCCTTATTGCAGAAGTTTTTATTTGTCTCCAGTGTGGAGGTACAGCGTTCCTTATTGCAGGGGTCTTATCTGTCTCCACTGTGGAGGTACAGCGTTCCTTTTGCGGGGGTTTTTATCTGTCTCCACTGTGGAGGTACAGCGTTCCTTATTTGCAGGGGTCTTATCTGTCTCCACTGTGGAGGTACAGCTTTCCCATTATTGCAGGGGTTTATCTATCTCCACGTGGAGGAACAGCGTTCCTTATTTGCAGGGGTCCTATCTGTCTCCACTGTGGGGTTTAACAGCTTTCCCTTATTGCAGGGGTCTTATCTGTCTCCACTGTGGAGGTACAGCGTTCCCTTATTGGGGGTCTTATCTGTTCCACGTGGGGGTTTACAGGTTCCTTATTGCAAGGTCTTATCTGTCCCCCACCTGGGGGTTACAGCGTTTCCTTATTCGGGGGTTTTTTTCTGTCCCCATGTGGGGGGTCAGCTTTCCTTTAGCAGGGGTCTTATCTGTTCCATGTGGATTTACAGCGTTCCTTTTGAGGGGTTTACTGTCTCCCCTGGAGTATACACGCCTTTTTGCAGGGGCTTATCTTTTCCCCACTGTGGGGTACAGCTTTCCCTTTTTGCAGGGGTCTTATCTGTCCCACTGTGGAGGTTTCCCACGTTCCTTTTTGCAGGGGTCTTATCTTTCCCTGTGGGGGTTACAGCGTTCCTTTTTGCAGGGGCTTATCTGTCCCCACTGTGGAGGTATACAGCGTTCCTTATTGCGGGTTTTACTTCTCAATGTGGAGGTACCGGTTTCCTTTGCGGGGGCCCTATCTGTCTCCCTGTGGGGGTACGGGTTTTCCTTATTGCGGGGGGGTCTTACTGCCCCACTTGGAGGTACCGCTCTTATTGCAGGTTTTCTACTTTTAAAAACTGTGGAGGTACACTTTCCCTTTATGCTGGGGTCTTTCTGTCTCCACTGTGAGGTACAGCTTTCCCTTATTGCCCCGGTTTATGTCTCCACTTGGGGTACGGTTCCCTTTTTGGGGGGTCTTTACTTTTTCCCCTGGGAGTACAGCGGTCCCTTATTGCAGGGGTCTTATCTATCTCACGGGAGGTACAGCGTTCCTTATTGAGGGGGTTTTCGTCTCCCTTGGGGACAGCGTTCCTTTTTGCGGGGTCTTATCTTCTCCAGTGGAGGTCAGCGGCCTTTATTGAGGGGTTTTTCTTTCCCACTGTTAAGGTAAGCGGCCCTTAAATTGAAAAAAGTTTAAAAGAAAATATTTTACCCCCCCTAATGCCAATTTTGTGGTCTGTGCGCGTGGGGGTTTTATGTGCACACTGGTGGATGCGCCACTTGGGGTTGTGCCACTGGTGGTCTTGGCACACTGTTGGTCATGTGCACACTGGTGGCATGGGCAATGGGGGGATGTGCCATGGTTAATTGCAAAAGGTGGTTGTGCATGGTGGTTCTGACACGGTTCATTGCAACTGGGGCATGTCCCCAAAAGGGGTGGTCATGTGCACACTGTTGGTCTGTCACATGGGGGTCATCGCCCCTTTGGGGGAAAAGTGCACATTTTGGTCGGACAGGGTGGTCAGGGGCCCATGGGGTATGTGCACATGGGTCATGCGCACACTGGTGGTCATGTGACAGGGTGGTCTTGCACATGGGGTCTGTGCCCGGTGGTCTTTGCAAAAGGTGGTCTTGTGCCACTGGTGGTATGTCCCATGGGGGTCATGGCACCGGTGGTCATGTGCAAAATGGGGGTCATGTGCCCCCGGGGGGCATGTCACACTGGTGGTCATGTGCAACTGGGGGTTGTGCACACAGTGGTCTGTTCCACTGGGGGTATGTGACACACTGGCATGTGAACCTGGTGGTCTGTGCAAAAGGCGGTCATGGCACCTGGTGGTCTTGCCATTGTGGTCATGTGCACATTTGGTGGTCATGTGCCACTGGGGGTTTCATGTCCACTGGGGGCAGTGAATGTGGTCTGTGCACATGGTGATCTGTGCAAAACTTGTGGTCATTGCACACGGGTGGTATGTGCACATGGTGGCATGTGCAACTGGTGGATTTGACAGGGTGGTCTGTGCACACTGGGTGGCCCATGTGCAAGGTGGTTTGTGCCATGGTGGTCAGTGCACCGGGTGTCTGCGCCCGGGGGTCAGGCACACTGGGGGTTTTCATGGCAACGGGAGGTCATTTTCAACTGGGGGTCATTGCACAGGGTGGTCAGTGACACGGGTTTATGTGCCCTTTGGCTGTCACATGGTGGTCAGTCACAGGGTGGGTCTTTCACACGGTGGTTTTGGCCAGGTGGTCATGTGCCACTGGTGGTCATGTACCCCAGGGGTTGTGCACACTGGTGGTCATGTCACACGGGTGGTAGTGCACAGGGTGGTCATGTCCACGGGGTTTTTGAAAATTTTTGGTCATGGCAAAAGGTGTCAGTGCCCCCAACCATCGGGTTCTCAAGGAAAAACGGGTTTTGAGTGTTGGGGATTAATCATTCATTTGTTAAACAAAAAGATTTATGCCCAAGCACGTAAGATTTCCCGAAATCAAAAAATATATATATATATTATATAAATTTATATATATAAAATTTATATATATATATATATTATTTTATATATTATAATATTATATAATATTTATATATAATATATTAATATATATTTTAATTATATAAATTATTATATAAAATTATATTATTATAAGTTTGTTATGTTGCCGAATGGGGTAAAATTTTCCGATTTTGGCTTAAATAGAAATGTTACTTGGTGAATAAGGCAAGCGAAAATAATTTGCAAAAATTATTTCGAACGTAACGAAAAATATTTATTTAATTGTTTTTGTTTATTATTAAACTAATGGAATTAAACAAAATTTATTTAATTGGTTTTTGTAAAAAATTGCGCTTTTTATAAAAGGGTTTAGGAAAGTTTCTAATTTTTTTTGGTAAATTTTTTAAAGTTTTGCAAAAACAAAAATTGAAAAAATTGATCTTTAAACAAATAATAGAAAGTTTTTGAAAGGGTTTAAATTTTAAATGATTTTCTTGCAAAATGACCAGTTTTAGTATTCACCAAAAATAATATACAAAAGGGTACAAATTTACAGAATCATTGTATTCTGTCCTTTCCTAACTACCTTTCCCCTTGTCTGGTACAGAATTACTTTCACTGACTGCATGTACATTGTAATTCATAACCTACCCGGGCGGGATAGAACCCGCGATCGAGAGTTAAAAACTAAAGCCCGTGCTTTAGCAGGTATATCCCCGCCCTGGTATGGTTTTTTTTGCAATCGTATTTACGTTTTTCCGTAAGTCATGCACATTCCTCACTGATGATACCCCCTACTATTATGAGGGTGGTTACTCCGACTTAGGTAAGGACCACTTGGAGTTCCCAAGGGAGAAGAAACTTCTAAACAGAGATCAAAAAGGCAGATAAATGTGTGAAAACCCGGCAAATATAAAAAAAAAATTTTAATTTCTTTCCCTCTTCTTTTACTTGCATTTAAAGAAAACCCCATTTGTTTTAAATAAAAATTTTATTCTTTCATTCGAAATGACGACGACGTGCCGGAAGTAAGGCAACATTTTGTTAACTGTGGATAAGTTTTGCTGATTTTTTAACTTGAGTTATTCCTAAAATTAAAAGAGTGGTAGTCCCCATCTATTGGAGGGAGCGGGAATGTTTTTGGATGGATGATGGTAACTGGAAAAACAAGGAGTTACCGGGTTTATTAAGGGCCTCCAGCAGGGGGGAAACAATTCTCACCCTCCCCAGAGTGAGGGAGTTGTTGACATCCTTTTTTTACAATAAAAGGGCCCAAAGGCTCTGCCGGGGGGCCCTTATTTAAAGGGGGTAGGAGATAAAAGGAACTTTGATTTACCATCATTGAAATGGGGAAAAAAATTTTTTTAAAAAAATAGTGTAAAAGTCGTAAAAATTTTAAAAAATTTATTATTTTTACAGAAAAAAAATGAAAAAGAAAATTTTATAAATCCCTTTGAATGTTCGCTATTTAGGAACACGTGATAAAATTTCTTTAGTCTTAGAGTTGTCAAAAGTGGAATAAATGGGAGTAAAGTATGGGGGCGGATCCATCATCTGTGAGAAAGGTATGAAAACTCGAAGTGGGGTAGAAAGTGATCTATAGGGGTAGCAAGGGCGGGGCAGGAGCTGTAACTGGGCCCTTGCAACAATCTATGGAAACCCAATATGGTGAGTACACCCCGGCGGCCTAATAAGGATTGTCGGGGGTGTCGAGACTGTATCAATCTAAGTTACTCGTTTTTGAGGTTTTACCTTTTTTTATTAAAAAATTCTAATGGGAAAAAATTTTTGAGTGTTTAAAAATATAAACAATATACATTTGGAAGTAAGGGTTTTTTTTTGCGACTCCCAAGGGGAAGGGGCAAAATTTTAAAAGATATTATCCCAAACTCCCAAAACATTTTTCATTTTTTACTTTTCTCCCCAAAAAGGGAAACTAAAAGGGAAAAGACCAATAGAATCTGATGTATAAATAAAAGTCGCTTCTTTTTTCAATCTCCAAACCCCGAAGCCCAAAATTATCCATCGTTCCAAATTTCCCCAAAAAAAATTTTTTTTAAATTTGCCCTGTTTGTAAATCCCTAATTGTTTAAGGCAGAGATTCTTGTTAAGAACCCCCACACCCAAAAATTTAAAGGGCATAACAAATAAGAATACCAAAAACCCCCCCCAACCCCCCCCATTACTAAACCCAAAAACGATTTGGGCCCAAAAAAACCTTTTTTGTGTACATGACGAAATACGGGGTTGAAATTTGAAAACCGAACTGTTTTTTTTAAATTTAATCCTCTTTTTTCCGCGTCAATCTTTTCCTGATAATCCTTTCTACATTTTCCAAACATACTATGGTCTTAATGCAAAAAACCTAAAAGTCGATAAAAAGCTATTCTTTAAAAAATGGGGATTTATTTTGGGTGTTTTTTGTATTGTAATCACCTATTTTATCCCCTTTTGGGTCGCAGGGGTCGCACTATCCTGGCCGACCTCTTTTTTTGGGTCGTTACGGGTCCTCTCTTCCGCCCATAGTTTTCATACCTCTCTTAAAACTATGTATTTTTCCTGCCCCACTACATCATTCCCGACTTTTCGTTTCCCTGAAAAAACTTATCTGAGAAATTCTTCTTAACATCCTTTGACTCATCTGATTCTTCAATTTTCCAAAATTTTGGCCCTCTTTTTTTATATGTCCCATTTTAAGAACAACTTGTTCTGTCCCCTTATTATTCCCTCGCAGTATTTTGTGGTTATCATGTCGTCCTAACCAAATTGTCCCCAGTGTCGTAGGCCGATTTCACTTAACTTTTTTCTAGGGCATTCCCTTAGCTCTGGGAAATAGCTTTTTGCAAAACCCTTTTCATTTCTTAAGTTCTTGACCGCTTACCCGGTGTGGGTTTCCCAAAAAGGTGCTGCTACTCCGTAGGGCCTGATACACGGGTACGTGTCTTGAGCTATTCCTTATGAGGGATGGAAGGTTTCCCAGGTTTTCCCGGCGCCCAAATACCGCAGTTATTTTGTATGATCGACCCATGCCCAGCCCCTTTTGGGCAGGGTGGGCCTGAGGGCCAAAGCTTGCGCTCACAAGATGTCATTTTCCAAATTTAACCCCTTGTGGCGGGGTGCGACCAGAGAGCCTAGCTTCTCCCCACGACCCCGTGTGGGGGGGGAATGTGGGAAGCCTGAGGACAGTTTATCCCCAAAAATTGGGGGTACTTGTGCCCCTTTTCCCCGGAAGACTTTGGTCTCAACCCCCTAGAAAGGACAAAGGCCCGGGCCACCCCTTTGGGGAAAAAGGGCCCGGGGGGGAGGGAAAACCAGCGAAAAAAAAAAAAAAAATGGTTGATGTGTGCTTCCGGGACGTGTTTCGGTATTTTTCTACCCCACGATTTTTCCTGGTGAGGTTTGCAGTCTTTGGCCACCTGCCTAATCTGTCGCGGGCTTCTTTTCCCTTTTTTCCCCTCTTTATGACGACGGGGTTTAAAATTTGAGGAGCAGTTGCTGGACCAGGCTTGCAGTGTCGGTCATTTGTAGTCCCGCCCGATTCTTATTGGTTTAATTTTCCTCATTAAATTTTATTTATTGGGAACAGGGCACTTCGAGTTATCCTTCCTCATGTATTCACATATACCAAAAATATATGGTCTAGGGGCCGACCCTGTGGGACCCCGCGTCCAATGCCCACTGTATACCCCTCAGTCCCCTATCGTTTTTTTAATCCTGTCATGTATTCTCTGTCCTTTGTGTGGCTCTTTTTGTTTTTTCGTGGGTGATCCCCTAGTTTTCGCCCAATCTCTTAGGGAACTGTGTCGAAGGGTTCTTGCAGTCCCAAAAAAATGCAATCAACCCACCCTCTCTTGTGTTTCTGTTACCTTTCCCCAAAAAATCCGGGTTTGCGACACAGGGTTTTCCTTCCCCGCAAATCTGGTTGTCATTTACAACTTGTTGCTTTTAAAAATGCTCCACCCCTCTCCTCCCCAAAAACTTCTCCATTTTTTTTTCAAAATTTTACACGCGTGACATGGTCTAGGGTTTTTGCCTCGTTTTGTCTCTTTTCTCATAAAAGGGGATCATTTGCTGTCGTCCTTTCCCAGGTATTGCCCGATTAAAAGGGGTGTGTTGCAATATGTGGTTGTGGGACAACAAAGTCCTTGTCCCTCCCTGAGAGATGTCCCTTCCACCGCCTTTGGGTGTCAAGTTCATAAGCTTCTTCACCTCCTCCCGGTTGGTTTTATTTATCCAGCAGTTTTTGGGGAACCCCTTTTTGGGTATTCCCTTAGCTGACTTTTGGATTCCCTTCCCTTTTCTATTGGGGAATACTTTTTAAATCTCATGTTGATTCCCCACTTTCCTCTTGGTCGTTTCTTGCGAACTCCCCCCCCCTCTTTCCTGCCTGATACTTGGTCTTTGCTGATGTTTTTCCCCCTGATTGGCTACATAACAGTTTTTGGGCCAATTGACTTTCGATGTTGTCATTTTCGTACTGTCGCTGGGGCCTCCCTCCTTTTTCTGTAATACTTTTTTCTGGCTCTTTTGACTAATCTCTTTTTTTTCCCTGTCCTTTGTCTTCTGTTTTTTTCCGTTCTCGACGCACTTTGTTTTTGTCCCAAAAATTAGTAAATCAAGGGGGTCGTTCTGGCCTTTCCCCTTTTTATGTTGCCCCGAGAACAAACCCCTCCTCTGCCTCCTTTTATTTTGTTGTCCGTAGTCCATCACTTTGTTACGTTTTTTTTACCAAATTTGTGTTGTGTGTGTGTGTGTGTGTGGTGTGTTTTCTTTGATCCATTTATTTTTTTTTTACTTTAATAATAAGTAACAAAGTTTCAGTCAGCGGTCTGGCATATACCGCGATATTGTGCGCGAGAATTGGTCGATCATCTGGGGGAACACACCCCCAGTTCCCCAAAAACAATAGCACACTGGGCACGGGGTGACCATGTCCTCATAGGGCGTCGATAGCCTCAGAGATCTCTTTTCTCAAGACTTTACAAAAAAGGTAACTTTCCACAAAATTCTTGAGAACCTTTATTTTAAATGAAAACAAGGGTTATATATTTTCAATTAAGGTTTCTGATTTTGCTGTTAGGTGATGCGCCCCGAAATTTTAAATTGAGCAATTTTTAAAACTCCCACTCGAGGTGTGTAGTGTTCCTCAGAACAAGGTAGGTTTTTTGTTTATTCAGGACTGGCACAGAGAAAAGTTTATGGGAACCCAAAAATCGTCAAATCACTAAATCAAAAAAATATTTGCCCGGAAGTAAGGACCCGACGTATTGCAGTTTCAGGTAGCCGGAGGTGAATAAGGGGTTAAACGCCCCCGCGTCCCCCGCCCTATCCTATGCTGGTTTAACATCACCGGGGGCCAGGTAGTCCGTCAAATCCTAACTTTACAGTCCAAGCTAAACTACAAAAAAAATAATAATATAAATCAAGTATTTTGCGTTATTTTAAAATTTGCTAAAGAAGATACTAATAATAATTTTGGGGGGGGATTTTGAGACTTACGAACTTTTTTGACCCCTAAATGTGGGAGCGGGGTTGACAGCTCCTGGTCCGCCCCTTTAAAGGTCGTTAGGGCCACCCTTCCCCTGCCCCCTGACTTTGTCTACCCCTTTTTAAAACTATGTATTGGTCCCGCCCGCACTACATCAATTTTTTAAGAATTCCATTTCCTGAAACCTCTGTGACTGAAGAAAGCTTTTTGACTCCCCTTTTACTCTTTGAATTTTTAAACTTTTAAATGCGGGGCCTGGGTTTCCTTTGTTCCATCTCGGAAAAATCTTGTCTTTGCCCACATTACAATTCCCCGCAATATTTTAGATTCGTTTCAGTCTCCCTTCCCCCCCAGTCCCCCATGTTCTGAGGTCGATTTTTCCCCCAACCCTTCTCGTAGGACTTTTTCCCTTGTCGGAACTAGTTTGTTGCAAATTTTGCCTTCTCTAGTTTATTGACATGCTTGACCAGTTTTGGGTTCCAAAATGGTGTGATATCCAGTTGAGCGGACGAAAGGTGTACATCTTAATATTCCTTTGAAGGTTGGAACCTTTTTCTTAGGTTTGCCCGGCGCCGTATGTGCAGCGTTAATTTTCGAGGGTAACCCCGGGTGTGCTCGGTATTACCCTACCCAAGATCCCTTTTCTTGATTGAAGTTTCAGTTTTAGCCCCCAGCCTGTACTCTTCTGGGTCTTCTTTTCCGTTTCCCGATCTTCTGGTTTTCATTTGGCGTGGTTCAATTCCCGGAGCCTTTTTCTGTACCAGGCTTGATGCCCGTCCAGGTCCCCTTTTTTTAAATTCTTGATCCTATCCGTTTAACTTCGTCATTAACACACTCATCTCAAAAGGACACTTCTGACACTCTTCGTCACGTCATTCACATACACAGAAAACCACCGTCCCTTGGACTACTCCTGTGGTATCCGCTCGTCATAAGCCCCACTCTGACACCCCCTCTTTCCATGATCGTTTTTTCGCCTCCCCTTTAGGTACGCCGTTCCATTGCAGTGGTTCTTTTTATGCTGCTGATCTTAAGCTTTTTCCTAATCCTTGTGTGGGAAAGTGTGAAAGCCCTTTTTACAATCCCAAAAAAATGCAGTTTCCCACCCTTTTTTCCCTTTTTTTACTCCCTTACCTTGTCATTTAAAATTTTAATAGGTTTTTGACACAGGGTTTTCCTTCCCTGAAGGCGGCTGTTTGTCTTTTATAAGCCCTTCCTTTTTAGGTGTCCACCACTCTTGAAACTTTTCCCAAAATTTGCTTACTATACATGTCACGACGCTGGGCTGTAATTTATTCCCCCGTTCATTACTTCTTAAAAATTTGGGCTCTTTGTAGTCTTCCAACCCTTTTGTAGTTGTTCAGTTTCATGGATTGCTGAAATTGTTGTTATTGGGACAGCAGCTCTTGGTCCCCTTGAGGCCCCCAAGGGGAGTGGTATTAGTTTCCCTTGCACTTCACTTTCCCTTTCTTGTTGATTTATCCAGCACTTGTTGGGGTATACCTTTTTGTGTACCCCACATTCCAGCTCTCGGAGTCTTTCCTGTTCATTGTAAATCTTCTTTAAATTTATTTTTAGCTCCCACATAGTTCTGGTCATTTCATTTAACCTTTTCATCAGTCTTATTCCTGCTCCCTTTAAAGTTTTTTTGCTCCTAATATCGCTTTACGCAAAATTCGGTCCGACTTGGGCTTTTCCCGCTATGTATTTCTTTTTCTGTTTGGGGCCCTTCTCCTATCTTTTAATATTCGTTTTGGCTCTTCACAAAAGTCCTATTTCCGAGTCCTTTGTCATCTATCTTTTGCATTTCTAGGTTTTTTAATTTTTAAAATTTTTTATGCACCAATCCCATCTTGGGCGGTAGTCAAAAGTTTTCAGAGGTAATAATTGGTCCCGGGGCGGCTCCAAAATTTTGATGCGAGAATTTTTTAAAAGGTAAAAGAACTACAATTTTTCAAAGGGAATGAACCACAATTTACAAAAGGGGAAAGAACTCACAATTTACAAAGGTAATGAACTCACAATTTACAAAGGTAATGAACTCCAGGTAAGTCTGGTCACAATCATGACAAGTTACAAAGGTATTTACAGATTACAGAGGTAAGTAATGGGTCCAGGGACTGGGCCCCAAAGTTTTGATAGCTGAACTAGGTACAAAGGTAATGAGCTCACAAGTTACAAAGGTAATGAATTCTGTAGAATGGTTACTTACGTTTATACTTTGGCTACAATCATGAACAAATTATAGAGTAATGAGCAATTCACACTTCCACACCGCGTCACAAACTGTAATGAGTTATTGGTGCAAATATTGATTGTTGAGTCACACACAACACCACACACACACACACACACACACACACACACACACACACACACACACACACACTCACACACACACACACACACACACACAGGTGGACAAAGACGGGATGTTCCAGAGATGGGGACACAGACACAAGAGGTCACAATTGGAAGTTGAAGACTCAGATGAATCAAAGGATGTTAGGAAGTATTTTTCAGTCATAGAGTAGTCAGGCCATGGAATACCCTAGAAAGTGATGTGGTGGAGCGCCATTGCCATTTGCCATTCTCTAGCCATTCTGGTTCGTTCTGGTCTTCCCATTCTTTCTGTTGCCCTTGGGAACGAACCTCTCCTCTGTCTCCATGCATTTTGGTGTCACGAAGTCTATAATTCATTTACTGATTTTCCCACACATTCTCTTTTCCACTGAACCTCTAGCAGAAAATTCCTCATCCCTTTGTAGTCCTCCCTTTTATAAAGTGGCTTCTGTCCAACTCCTCTGCTTCCCTCTCTACTTGTAACTCTATTATGAAGCTCAGAATCACCAGCTGTGAGGGGCTTTTCGTATGTGATGTTTTTAATGTCTGAAATACTCAAGGTAAGTAGGAGGGCCATCCTTGCTGGTTCATCTCCTTCCCCGTCTGTCTGGCAGTGTCACTATCATGTTGATGCATGAGATTTTCCAGTACCACCTCCAACATCTTGGCTATCCATGTTTCGGGTCCCCATGCGGCTCCATGTTTTCCCAGTCAGTAGCCTTGTGATTGAAATCACCCATGACTAGTAAATTTTCCCTACGCAAGTGAGCCCTTCTGGCCACCTTAGTGTGTCCACCATTGCTCTGTTGTTCTCTTCATATTCTTCTCATAGCCTCCTGTTGTTCTGTGGCGGTTGAGAGAGATGGGGAGAGGGAGAGAGAGGGGAATAAGGGGAAGAGAGAGAGAGAGGCAAAGAGGGAGAAAGAAGGGGAGAGGGAGAGGAGAGGGGGAGAGAAAGAGAGGGAGAAAAGGGGGGTTGAGAAAAAGGTGGCGAGAGGAGAGAGGAGCAGGGAGGGGGAGAAGTGGTAGGGTAGAGAGAGGAGAGTGAGATGGAGATGAGAGTGGAGAGAGAGAGAGAGAGAGAGAGAGAGAGAGAGTGAGAGGGAGAGAGAGAGAGAGGTTGAAAATTTCAGAAAATTTAAGGATATCCATAATCCTGTGGTATATGTGGATACAAGCCTGGAGCTACAGGAGGAAGGTTCAGAAGTCCTACCTCAGGGACTCCTGTCCAAAGATCAAGACTGCCCTCTTGGGCTGTGTTGTAAAGCTGTAGCTAAGATAATCCATCACAGAGAAGCACTTCATGAGCTCCTCAAATCAATAGATAACCTACAAGCTATTGTAGAAGGCCAGTGCAAGCCTGCATCAAGTGACGTAAGCTGCTCAGCTGATGGTGACACTATTGACAAAGACTGGAAGTCCCACACTGAGCTTAACTCAGGGGTAAACAACTGGTGGAATTCTGTCATCGCTAAGGTCCCACAGACTGACAGAGTTCAAAACACTACCTTTGGGAATTCTAACACTATTCCTCTGACCACCACAGAGGGAACAAATCCTCTTCCCAGCAACGAGGGAAGCCTTGGATCTGTTAATTCTCCTACACTGACATCTCTGCTTCAGCCACTGCCAGTCTACTTGACAGTGCACATACCATCTCTGATCCTACACCTGTCAGCACACCTGCCGACATTATTCTAGAATCTGGTAGCAGTGCTTCGTCAGCAAGTTCTGAGCCAGGAGTTTCTCCACCAGAGAACGGTGCAGTTTAATGATCAGGGAACTATCACTGCACTGATCACCTACTGCGCCGAAGTACGAACAGCAGGGACACATCTGTCAGAACTGGTAGAGGACGGGGTGGAGGACGTGGAGGAGGACGTGGAGGCGGAAGACATCTACAGCGGTCTCACCCTCCACTAACACAGTTCCAGCGGCAGAATCTGAGGACAAATCTGCAAAAACACAGGAGGTGCAACAAATCCTAGTCCACCCTCCCAGGCACCTAGGCTGTGCTCTCGCTGTCACCGGAAGGGGCACACTGCCAACAACTGCCTGCGAGATACCAGGTGTAATTACTGCTACAAGAAAGGACATAAGGAGGACCAGTGTCGGAAGAAAAAGGAACTTGACAGACAGGGCCACCTGTTTAGAGACCTGTTCTCAGAACAAACCAGCAGGATCTCTGAATTGGTGAACACTCTCACACGTCACCCACTTAGCTACTCCTACCCCAGCCCAGCAGGTGGGATTGTGCCTTATACAAGACCACAGACTTACATCCCTGCAGCTGCCTCAGTACCCTACCTCTCTCAAGGGCAGGCACCTTACATTCCCTACACACCCACTTCATCATGAGGAGCCAGTCTATCAGCATCCTGTCGGCCAACATTAGAGGTTTCATTACTAATGTTGGAGAGCTCACACATATTTTTGTGAACACTCGACGTCCCGACATGATAGCTGTTGTTGAAAACATTTTTGGATGACAGGACTCCAGAAAATTTTGCAAGAATTGCTGGCTACACCCATGGATGAGAAGAGACAGGCAAGGGCAAGGAGGAGGTGTTGCTGTGTGCTTCTCTAAAAGTGTTCATGCCCAGCACATTGATGTTGCCACCCCTACACATCTTGAAATGATGTTCTTCAAGCTCTGTATAAACACTAGTACCTCTGTACTAGCATGTGCAATGTACAGACCTCAGTGGCAACATGCAGACCCTATCAACTTCCTAATGGAAAATATTGACTCCCTTCTGCTACAACACAACTGTCAACATATTATAATTGTTGGTGACCTCAACCAGCACCTTATACAGAGGGACTTTGATGACCTTTTTGCAGTGTTTGACATGGGGAAAACTTTGTTGATTTCCCTACTCATATCTCTGGCTCCTCCCTTGACCCAGTAGTGAGTGATCTGGCAGAAGGCATAGTCACTTGTCAACCCCTCGGCTATGTTGGATCGTCTGACCACAAGGCTGTTTTTACGACACTTAAGATCCCAACAGAACGAGGTGAGGAGTCCACACGCACAACCAGGCTATGGGAAAGAGGTAATTGGCCAGCCCTTTGCTCTGAGCTCGCCACCACGACTGGAATGCTCTTCTCCAAGGGGATGTTGACAACCAAGTGAAAGCCTTCACTGGACACATCCTTAATCTACAACAAGAACACATTCCTCACCGGCAATATGTGACGAAGCCTACAGATCAGCCTTGGTTTGGCTTTCGTTGTAGAGAGGCTGCTACTGCTAAGTACAAAGCATGGCGAAGGTATAAGAGACATCCTACCACCTATAACAGGAACTTGCACATGCAAGCCTGTAGGATATGGGTGATGTTCAAAAGTGGGCCATTGCTAAATGGGAGGTGGACACTAAAGAAAGTTAGCATCAGGTAGGGTAGGCTCCAAACCTGGTGGTCCCTGGTCAGTGACAGACAAGGTTATCTGCCTGATGAACTTATTCCACCTCTAAATCGTCAGGATGGGACCACCTCTACTAGTAGTCAAGAGAAGGCGGACCTCTTTGCTGAACACTTTGCTACCAAAATGCAAGTTCCTGATCCAGCAAGGGACCCTCCTTGGCTAGCTGCAAGAACTGTGTCAAAACTGTCAGTGGTGACAATAAGGCAGGAGGAGGTGCATTTCCTACTTAAATCGCTTGACCAAGAAAAGGCTGTGGACCCAGACAAGTTGAGCCCAAGATTGTTGAGAAGATGTGCAGACCAGCTAGCAGCACCTCTAACTCGCATCTTTCAGCACTGCCTAGTACAGTGTAAATGGCCCTCTCTATGGAAAGAGGCAAATGTAGTCCCTGTTCACAAAAAAGAAGAGCAGAGCAGAAATCAGCAACTACAGACCAGTGTCACTCCTGTCAATCACTGGTAAGATCCTTGAGACAATAATCTCAAGACAAATGACAGAGTTTTTTGACTGCCACTCACTACTTTGTGATCGTCAATATGGCTTCAGGGAAGGTTACTCTGCTGCTGATCTGTTATTAAACCTCTCCACTAAGTGGCACCAGTCACTGGATGAATCCAAAGTCAGCTGTGTGGTAGCACTGGACATTGCTGGCGCTTTCGACCGGGTGTGGCACCAGGGCCTCTTAGCAAAACTTCAAGCACTGGGAATTGCAGGCTCTACGCTATGTCTCCTCAGTGATTACCTTCATGGTAGATCTCTAAGTGTAGTTCTCAATGGAATGGAATCAGCAAGACATCCTATTGGGGCTAGTGCTCCACAAGGAAGCGTGCTGGGTCCATTGTTATGGAATGTCTACTTCAAAAGACCTTCTTCATCTCATCCCAGAATCACATGCATATGCAGACGACTGTACACTGACATTCACTTATCCAAGAGAAAAATGCCAGCTGCTCTAAGCTACATCAATCACCAGCTGAGAGCTATATCAGCTTGGGGAAATAGATGGCAAGTAACATTTGCACCTGAGAAAACGCAAATGATTATCGTCTCTAGGCACCATGATGGTAATGCTGGTGCAGTAGTAAGGATGAATGGGAGGATGTTGGCACCTGGAGAAGAAGTTGATATCCTTGGGGTGAAATTTGACTCCAAAACTAACCATGAAGAACCATGTTGTTAAATCTTGCAAACAAGGCAGCCAGGAAGCTTACAGCACTTCGCCGTATCTCCCATCTGCTTGACAGTAGGGGTTCAAGATCTGTACGAGGCACAGTACGCTCACACCTTGAGTATGCTCCACTTTCTTGGTTTGCCTGCCCCCCCTCTCATCTGCGACTGCTTGACAGAGTAGAGAACAGAGCAAGACGTCTCATCTCCTCGCCTGGGACCCATCCTGGATAGATCTGTCATTTTCAGCAGAGCCTTCAACATAGGAGGGATGTGGGTGGCCTTACTGTTATGTACAAGGCCAATATTGTCAAAATACCACACTTGGATCCACTTCGAGGACAGCGTGAAACAAGCTTTTATGCCACAAGACGGGCAGAAAGCAGCAACTTCACTCTGGCTGTACCCTTCTCCAGAACATCACTCCATCTGAGATCATACATACCCAGGATGACTCGAGTATGGAACACATTCGTACAGCATAATGATGTCAACGAGATAAAGTCAGTTGATCAATGAAAATGTGGCCCACAGATGGCTCCAACTTCATCCTGTTCCCTACTTGTATGTCTCATACCAATAAAAATCTTTCAATGAGTTGATGTAGGTTACAGGTCTTAGCTTGTCAATAAAGTTAGAATCCTCAACTTGTAAATAAACTTGTCAATAAAGCTAGATTAGCCCTGTCAAACCCTGTGAAGAGAGAGAGGAAAAGAGAGAGAGAGAGAGAAGAGGAGAGAGAGAGAAGAGAGAGTGGGGAGATGAGAGAGAGAGAGAGAGAGAAAGAGAGGGAGGGTGTGTGTGTGTGATATGTTGCAGGTGTATGTGTACTCACCTATTTGTGTTTCGGAATATATGTGTGTGGGTTTATGTGAGTGTGTGAAAAGTAGTGGGTGGGAGTGTTTTTTTTGGGTATGTTAGGGTGTGTGAGTGGGTACGTACGGTTCACGTGTTACACGTGTTGGTGCTGTGCTCCTTTGACCTGACCTGACCAGCAACCTCACACTAATTGTACCTTCTATGCTTATCCTTCTTCCAAATAGGTGTCCTAAAAGGCACCTATCTGCCAAACCCCCGGGTTCTGCTTTTAAAATTTTCAATTACTGTTCAAAATTGAGTTCTTTTAAAACCCCCTTTCCCCTTTTTATTTGAAGAGAGTGACCCTGAGACCAAAGCATAGGTGAAACATTGCACGCAGCCTGTGGAATTAAACCCCACACGTTATGTATGGTTTGTACCCTCCACGTTATTTCAACAAAAAAAATTTTAAAATTCACATTTTTATTTCTTTTCCCTAACTGGGGCATGTTTTAAATGACATGTGTTTAAATGACAATTTTAACTGACATTTTTAACTGACATGTTTAACAAAATGTGTAACTGACCCTGTGTAACGACTGTGTAACGGGCATGTGTAACTGACAAGTGTAACTGACCCAAATGTAACTGAAAAAGGTAACCCGGGCTGTGAAAATGACATGTGTAACGACATGGGTAACTTACAAAATTTAAATGACAAGTGTAACTGACATGTGTAACTGACAAGGTAACTGCAAGTTAACTTACAAATGTAATGACATGTTAACTGACATGTGTAAATGACAAGTTTAATGACATGTTGGGAAAATGACAAAATGTAACCTTTACATGTGTAACTGACAAGCTTTTCTGTGTGAAGGGTTTAAGAAATCCACTAGCAAAATAACCCCCCTGTCCTTTTCCCCCGTAACCCCAAGCAAACCACATGGGGTAGCCTTCATCGCCTTTTGATTCCCAAAATTCCCAAGCATTCTGAAATGCTCCCTTTTCATCCTTGTGTGTTGTAGTATTTCGTGGGGTTTTTTTTAAGCAAGTCGGTTAAAAATTATTTTTGCGGCATGTTTGGGTTTTTTTCAGGTTTGGCTTACCCACGTTTAAAACCCTAAGCCCCCCCCCGCCCCTCACGATCACTGTGTTTGCAAACCCTTGGGCCCGGGCTCAGACCCTCGCTCAGGCCCTTAACCCCCAAAAAAAACTAAAGTGGGGCCCTTACAACTCATCTACCTCTCATGTTTTGGGGCACTGCTAAGGGTTGTAGCACCATATTTTAAGGACCACATGGGGGGGGGGGTCAAGGCTAGAGTGTGTTCGGCCACTTATAAAGCCTCCTGTGTGTTGTCTCTCGCCGATTTAAGCGCAATTCTACGATCATCTGTGCAGAGGACAGCAGCAAGGACGAAAATAAACATCAATCAATCTCATTTTTTTAAAGTGTTCAGCGATAATATTTTTTTTAGAGACATTTGCGAGTGTTGAGACATTCTTTTGTGTTTCCCAGTAAATTTTTTCTCTTGTGACATTCAGTGACTCTTGATCAGACTCAGTGTTTATCATGTACTGATTCCCATTAATTTCTTTTAATCCCCTTTAAATTTCCCAGTGTTAATTTTCGGTTTTATTTTATATCGTGTGTTTTTGTTTCTTTTTATACACACTTGAAGTAATACTTAGTGTTTCCTTTGTTGTGTGTGCAACATGACAGTATAGAACTTGTGTTTAAAACTTCAGAATTCCAGTGAATAACTCAGTAAATTTTCACCTCATATTCTGCATCCAAATCGTGTTGTCTGTTATTTTTTTTTTTCTTCCTCAATTGTGTATTTTTTTTTTGTTCCCTGTGTGTTGAAAATTCTTGTGTTCTATTCCTTTATTCAGCCAGTGTTTAATTTGTCTTTTCCAAAACAATAGTGCCATTTTTAAAGCTCCAGCAAGAAATCTGTTTACAAAATTTTTTAAAACATCAAGTTTCATTGCAAGAAATTCTAGTATTGGTGTATGTTGATGTGTTCTGCATCACGAAGTGTTCACCCTCTGTTTTTTTATGTATTTTTGCACCTATTATTTTTTTCAATTTTAATGAACAAATTCACTCTTAGTGCATTTTAAGTCTCCTTCTAATAAATTGTTCTTTTGTTGTTTTTAAGTGCAGTTTAAAATTAAATTTCTTTCCTTATATATTCTTTTCCCTTGGTTTTTAATTTTTATTATTACTTGATCTTTTCAATAACCAAATATTTTTCTAAATTAAATTTCTTAAAAAAATTTATCATTTTTCAAAAAAAATTTCTCCATAAAATTTTCCCCTACCTTTCCATAGATTTTATTCTTTTCCCTTTTAAATTTTTTAAAATTTCATAATTTTTTTTTTTTTTTTTTTGCCAAATTTATTACCATTCTTTATTTTTGTTTATTTTCCTTGTGCAATTGAAATAAAGAAAACTCCTGGCCATTTAACATTTAAAAAGTAAAAGTGGCAATTAATTTGAGCAAAAAATTCTCTTGTTTTTTCATGTTTTTAATTTGCATATTTTTTTTTTTTTTGTGTGATTCTTTTTACTGTGTAACTTGTAAATTTTTTTTAATTACTATGCAGAAATTTAAGCATTTTTTCCCCATTTAATTTCCTGTGTTGTGTGTCCTCAGTTTATTTTCTTTGTTCTTAAATTCTTTTTACTTTTTGGCAAACATGTCTCAAGTTTTTTCTAGCGATGCCTCACACTTGCTCTAGTACAACCTTTAATGTGTCACCCCAAAATTCGATAACTCCGTATAAAACGATAGCATACTCAGACTTCTGGCATGGTAACTTCACTCGTGATCCTATGATGCTAGCCATTATTCAATGGGACCCAGACAACCTTGAAGGTTGGGTTTACTGCAGTTAGACCCCGAGTACGCTTCAGTTGATGGTCCCCCATCTGAAGTCTTTTAAAAAGTATCGGAAAGGAGAGTCTACCCTTCTTCAGCTGCCCAAATGTTTTTAAATTAATTCAAATAAAGGGACTTCCAAGATCTGACCAGGGGGGGCAAGATTATAAAACATTTAATTCGCAATTATCTTAAACCAGGCGAAAAACCGCCTTCGTTTTTCTCAAAGAATAGTTTCACACCCAAACCAGAAGATCATTAGAGGATTTGCTCCCGTCTCAATAACCAAATGCCTCTTTGAAAAGCGGGCCCGAAATTCAAGATATCTTAACGAGTGTAAACCAGCCCTTGAGGGGTTTTGCCAGATTAGCGCCTTTGGAGTCTTTTTAAAAAACAAATGCCACCGACTCTAAGTATGTTCAATTCAAGTCCCTAGATGCAAATTTGGGGCCCTTAAAGCCTAATCCATTACAAAATTTGTGCCCGGGGACCCCTCCCTTATCGTGGGTCTAGCCAAACACCTTGCCAATCCGTACCTCCTTTATTTGGGCCACTCCCAAACCTCCCAAGAAATCACCCGCTCATCACCCAAAAAGGAAAGTTTTTAAAGCTTCGTTCCCGTAACACCCATAGTACTACAGTAACACAGTAAAATAATTTGCTACAATTGGGGTTTCCGGGGCCAAACGCTAGTAATTTTTTATGCCAGTTACCCAAGAAGCGTCGTCTGGATGATACCATCGATCTTCCCTCTGTATCATCAAAAATTAGGGACATGATACATCTGAGTGAAATCGCTCTAAAATATGCGGTACTCTAATCTTTCCAGGGCCGTTAAACCCGCAACCCAGGAGAGGAAACAGACCTGGTTCACAGTCTAATGAACCCAGCCCATTCTTTCCAATTGGGGGGAAATTTAGAGCCCCCCAGTAAACCGCCCAAGGTGACGGTAATGATAATGGTAGCCACCCCCGTCAAATTCCTTTGAAGCCTTAAGCAGTCTCGGAATGCAACCTGCTGATGAAGTGGTTTCACACTTTCCGACGAAAGGGGAATTTGGGGGAGAAGTAGAAGATCTTTCTCCGTGATAACTCAATTTCCCTGTTTGCATAGAGTTCTAATGCAACTTGGTCCTTTATACAAGCTTCTGTCCAAAAGCCCCCGTTCATGTGTTATGGACTCTTCCCAAAGTTAATATCATTATCACTTGTTTAAAGAGAAGGGGTTTTACGCGTATCCTCCTCGTTAAACCCAACTACTGAATTCCTTGTGGGACGGTTCTCTTCCGGTCCGAGGTCAGATTTCACTCACCTTTACTTCCAAAGGGCAAGTTTTAAAACTGTTTTTTTTGTTGTCGACCAGATTTTTCCCCGGTCCCTTTCTTCGGGATTTTTCCATGCGACCCTTACCCTTGTGCCGCCCCGACCGAGGCATCCCAAATAGATATTTAATCGTTCCTTTGGGGGTTACCACTGGGACAAAAATCGTCATCTGCTCCCGATAGAGTACGCTTTAAAGTCCTTACAAGCCAAGAAATTTTCCCAGTCGTCCCAAACGGTCGGCACAAAAATTTCTGCACTCCCATTAGTGTTCCACCATCCTTAAACTTGCAGATAGTGTTCCGTTGCTAAAGTGTCCAGGACCCAGACTGCCTTGGGGCACAGCCATCCCGCAATGACGCTAGCGAGAGTAGTTTCTCCACAGGGGAGCCTTTTTAAAAACGTTTATTTTGCAACTAGTAATGCCCCCTTTGTTGTGTGACTGTTGCAAAAGAGTCTCGTTACGTAGTGCTCTCAAGAGTGTCTTTGTTGTTCCTAATGTTCCAATGGTGATCCCCTATTACAGTAACGTGCTCGTAAAAGTTATTTTCGAAAAAATTTTTCACATATTAACGAAAGGTAGTTTCTTTTTTGCTGATACCCGTGTCACTGTGTCACTGATTGAATATCAGCATTTTTAAACCGTGTCATTTCTTTTCTCCTGTGCTTGCGTTAATAGTAGATTCGTTCTCCCTTGCTCAAATTGCGTGTTAAGCATTATTTTTTTAACCCGGGGGGGTCATCCATCCACCGAGTTTGTTCTTTCCCCCAGTAAGGAAAACTGTTACCTTTTTTCCCGAACAAACAGCCTACTGGAAAGGTTTTGCCAGAGGTCCCTGACTACCAAGAGTTCAATCCCACTTTTGAACATTTACCTGGAATCAAGTAGTCGCAGATGCTTTTCGCGCCGTTATGGTTACGAGATCCTCCATTTTTCTGTCGAGGGTTCAAAAAAATGCCCAAGAATAGATCCCGTGTTCTGGTGTGAATTTGATTCCCCGTCCAGGAAAAACTTATTCTTTCTGTGAAGCCACCAGTACCCCCAGTGCTTTTTAATACCAAGAATTTCTGTATCGAAAGTCGATTGAGTACTCCTAGCAGACGAGTTAGTAATTCCCCAGTCCTATGATTTTAGTTGTATCTTTTTTAATACTCGTTCAGATCCTCCATCCAAAGGGATGTGTTAGCCATTGCAGAGAATCAACCTCCCAAGATGATAACCCTTCTGCATACGTAAACCTTACCCTCGCAGAATTGGGGGTTTAAATGTAAACGTCTGTATAATTAATGTCCCAAATAATGAATTTTTCAATTTGTGTTTTGTTATTAGCTGAACAGTTTGTCAGAAATTTTCGTGTTCCGTTCCCCCCCTATTTGAGAAAAACAGTCTAGATTTGTGTGCACCCAATCTGCCTTTTTGTTAAACACTTCTTTGTATATAATTTTCTTCCCAAATCCGTAGAGTGCATAATACGATCGACGATCAATTCCCTCCATATTGTTAAAAAGATTTTACTTATAGTTTGTAATGATTTCTTAAAAACCCCCCTTACGTCAAAATCTTTTTACCTCCATTAGTTTCTAAGTTATTATGCATTTGTTTTTGTATAAATCACCCAGATCCGCCTGCCCGTTCACCCATAGATAGTAGGTATGTCGGGACGACTACTACATGACCCGGGTGTCGCATAGTTTTTGATCCCTGTATCCCCGATTATATAGATACAATTAGTTCCTCCATTTCTTTAGCCGATCCCTCGTACCTTTGGCTTGGAGTGACGTCATAGGGGTTCACATGGGCAGTGATCCCCGTCCCGGGTTTATCGGCGGCAGACCTACAGCGTGAACAGGCTTTGGACCGGCTCCATCTCTCACTCAGTCTGACAATAACCTACCATCCCACAAAGGGGTCTACCCTTTTCCACGAAAACCCATTCAAAACCCCCTTTTCGATATAATGACATGGAACGACAAGGTTTAATGACATGTGTAACGACAGGTCTGACATTTAACTGAAAAATGTAACTGACAGGGTTTAAATAATGTGAATGACAGTGTAACTGACAAGTTAACGACTGTGTAACTGACATGTGAATGACCTGGTAACGACATTGTAATGACAGTGTAACTCAAGTGTAAATGACAAGCTAACTGACAGGTAACTGACATGTTTAATGACATGTGTAACTGACATTGTAACTGACAATGAACTGACATGTGAACTGACATGTGTAACTACATGTTAACTGACATGTGTAACTGAAGTGTAACGACAAGTGAACTGACAAGTTAAAGACATGTTAACTGACAAGTGTAACTACATGTTTTTCTGCATGTGTAATGACATTGAACGACATGTGTAACTGACAAGGTAACTGACAAGTGAAGACATGTGTAACGACAAATGAACTGACAAGCGTAATGACGTGAACGACATGGAAAATGACAAGTGTAACAAATGTGTAATGACAAGGAACTGAATGTGTAACTGACATGGTAAAGACTTTAAATGACATGTGTAAACTGACAAGTGTAACTGACAAGTGTAACTGACAAGTGTAATGCATGTGTAACTGACTGTTAACTGACAAGTGTAACTGCATTGTAAATGACATGTTAACGACAAGTGTAACGACATGGTAATGACATGGTAACTGCATGTTAATGAATGTTACTGACAAGTGTAACTGACATGTGAAAATGACATGTGTAACTGACAAGTGTAACTGAAATGTAACTGACAATGTAACGACAAGGGTACTGCAAGTTAACTGACAAGTGTTAATGACATGTGTAACTGACAAATGTAAATGACTGGTAATGACAGGGTAACTGACATTGTAACGCCTGTGAACGCCAATGTAACTGACAGGTAACTCATGTGTAACCCGACAAGTGTAAATGACATGGTAACTGACAAGTGTAACTGACAGGTAACTGACAAGTGTAAAATACTGTTAACGACAAGTGTAACTGACAAGTGTACGCATGGTAACGACATGTGTAACTGACATTGTAACTGAAAAGTTTTAACTGACATGTGTAAAAAGACATGTGTAACGACATGTGTAAAATGACATTTAAAGGGGTCTATTCCATGGATAGTTTCAATGTTTAAATTACAATTTTTATTTTGAATCCAAAAAAAACCACTATCTGCCGAAGCATTTATTATATAATTAATTTCCTGTTAACGCTCCTCTTTTATGGGCACACACTGTTTTACTTATCCTTTTAGGGAACACTGTGGCAAAACCGCCCGTACCACCTAGGCCTGCCGTCTCTTTTTCCCACCAATCCTTTCAAGATCACTTATAAAATTTTGGGGGTCACCACACTTATCTGACACAGGGGAACTTAATATCCTTCGGGTTGTTCCTGACCCTGGGACATAAAAATGGGCCCCCAGCAGCATCCTTGGGACCCCACTAAATGTTTAAATTCACAGAGCAGAATGTTGTTAATTCCCACACACGTATTTAATAAAATTGGGTAATTGTGGTACACACTTGAGTGTTTATGAGGGGGTGTGTCTGTATTTCGTGTTTACATGTGTAAAGGGTTTCCATCTTGGAAACTATATTTTCATAGCAGATAATTTCAGGATGTTTTTTTTACGGTCCAGAGAAGAGTTTCGAAGATAATGTTTGCAAAGACGGGCCCAAAAAACTCGTGCCCCTCTAAATAAGAGGGAAAAATTATTATTCTAATTTTTTCGTAAGTAGACTTTTTTTTAATAGTAAATATTTTTATAAAACTCTACTTTTTTTTCAAAATCCTTTACAGTGTTTTATTTTAAGAGAATTTTAAATTAACAGAATTCTAAAAGAAACAGAAAAC
>NW_026469706.1:0-10851 GCF_026875155.1 Cherax quadricarinatus
GCGAGGATTGTAGCAAGATATGATGAAGAGAGCGAAGGCAGGAAAGATGGGGATGAGAAGGTAGGAAGAGCGAGAGAGTTGGTAACGAGGACAAAAGAGCGGGGCAGCAAAAAAAACTTGTGGCTTTTGGTTCAAACTATTTAGGTGTGCTCACCTAATTGTACTCGCCTAATTGTGATTGCAGGGGTCGATACTCAGCTCCTGGCCCTACCTCTTCACTGACGCTACTGGGTCCTCCCTCTCCCTGCTTCGTGAGCTTTATCATACCTCATCTTAAAACTATGTATGGTTCCTGCCTCCACTACATCACTTGCCAGACTATTCCACTTCCTAACAACTCTGTAGCTGAAGAAATACTTCCTAACATCCCTCTGACTCATCTGAATCTTCAACTTCCAATTGTGACCCCTTGTTTCTGTGTCCCTTCTCTGGAACATCCTGTTTATCCACCTTATCTATTCCACGCAGCATTTTGTATGTCGCTATCATTGTGTGTGTGTGTGTGTGTGTGTGTGTGTGTGTGTGTGTGTGTGTGTGTGTGTGTGTGTATTTTGTTTCTTTTATAACCCTGTATTACAGTGCGCGTCTGCATTATAAGCAAGCGTTTATTTACATAACACAATTATTGGTGCATACTAATGGCATCAACAGGCCTCGTTCCTCCTTCGAATATAAAAAACAGTACTTTTATCACTATGAATTCGCAGAATGTGTTACTAATTTCTTTTTACTCTGAAGAGTCTTGGTAATGAGTGTTATTTGCCAATATAACATTCTCTGACCCTTAAAATACTGAGCTGAATAATCAGCCATATATCCTTAACAACATGTCTAGTACTTGGGAGAACTAACACTGTTCTGTTTCCATTGTGTCCTTGAAATCTGAACACATTTTCCACAAACTCCACAACACTGACGCCTTTTCGATTACCCACACTAAATATTTCTACGCATGTCAACAGATTCTAGTTCCTGGGATGTGTCACTAAAGATTCAGTATTTCAGAAAAAATAATTTTACCCATTTGTTATAAGCATTTCACTTCATACAATTGTTCCCTTTCATGTGAGATTTAGATGCTGGGTCGAGGCGGCTGCTGTGTGTATCTTCACATTGACAATTATATTGCTCAGGTATTATACTGTGGTTAAGCCTTCTGTATGAATGTGTGTGTGTCGGAATAAAATATATAGATTTTTACTGTATAATGAAAGAGGGTTCGGTTGATATTATATACACACGCACACGCACACACATTTCTATATACACACATTTATTGCCATGCTAATGTGCTTGACAACTGTACCTTTAAAAATTGAGACTACGTGGATAGAAATGGTAAAAAATGCGGACACGATGAATGAAGACACAAAGGCAGTATAACGTGATCTTTTACTGACAACGTTTCGCCCATACAATGGGCTTTATCAAGTCACAAACAGATCAATTTGTTACTTGAAGCCCACTGTGCGAGCGAAAAGTTGTTACTAAAGGCTCGCACTATACTACCTTCATATCTTGATCCACTGAGGATATGTGCTAAAAATGATAGTATAAGTCATAACCAGACGCTTAACATGGTAGAGAATTCTGACCTTTCTAGTAGTATTGGAAGTGCTTGCGTCATCTCCTTGCGCAGGTTGGTGTTGAGCCAGCCGTATAGGATGGGGTTGATACAGGCTGAGCTCATAGCGACGGCGTGGCACGACCCAAACACCATGTAGAAATACTCGGGCTCTTGGAAGCCAGCGTAGTTGAAATCCGCCAGCAGTTGACCACATGCCAGGGAAGCCAACAGATGGCGAAGGTAACGGCGATAGAGGTGAGCAGTATTGTGGTCCTCCTATTACGCTCGATTTCCCTCTGCGCTCTGCGGGCGTCCCGTTGCGACATCTTATGGCTGCTCAGGTAGTTGTGTATCCTGCCGTGCACGAAGCTCAGCACCAGGATGGGGATAATGTACTGCATAACGATGAGAGTAATGTTCCAAGTGTATTTCACCACCGGTGACGACCACGACTCCATACACTTCTCATACAGAAGGTAGTCCTTGATCTGCACCTTCTTCACGAAGTAATAGGCAAATAAAGGCAGTGGGAACACTAAAGATACTAGCCATATGGCAGCTACGGACCACGGTATGTATGCCCGAGGGTCTTTACTTCTCTTGACACAAACTATCGTTAAGTACGATCAGCTGCGATGGCCACGATAGTCGCTGTTGACACGAAATGTTGGTACATTGCAACACCGGCACTAACTTGCAGATTAAGTTTCCCAGACTCCAGTTCTTGTGCAAGAGACCTACCAGAGTGAATGGCATACACACCAGGCACATACTGACGTCAGACACAGTCAGGTTGACGATATAAACGTTGCGAGCGGTTCTTAGCTCCGGTCGATGACCGATGACGAAAGCCACAATGAGTTTCCTAAGATCCCGACTGTTATCAGGAGGGAGTAGATGGTGATGAGGGAAACCTTGGCGGCCGTTCCCAGGTAGCTCTTCTGGTTGGTCTCCTGCAGGATGTTGACGATCTCCTGCCAGTGGAGGGTTTGGTTGGCTCCTGTTGGAAGCACCGAACTCATCGGGAAATGACTCCACTGGTCGGTGAATGGATTGACTTCTTCCCCGATGGTGGTTCCGGGGAACGACGTGTCCCTCAAGAGCCTTGTACTCGTCCGGCTGTAGTGGACACATGACGCCCGTGCACAGCTCTGGCTCCAAGGTGAAAGAATGTTTTTCCATGTCAACACAGGGCACACTTAATATGAATGGAATAAAAATTTACCGAATTACTCATCACTGACTACCAGTAACACTTGACCTATACTGCAACTTTTTACGCGCATGAAAATATAGTCCACCGTGGACAGGAATATATCAGGGAAACTTATATTTAGGAGACGTTTCGCCTACCAGGGTGTCTTCTTTATACAATAATAACAGTTGTGCAGGGACGTATCAGAGTAAGTTCCCGCAGTGAGGTAGAAACTTAAGAGGTCGGCGGGCTGGACCCTCTCACCAGTGGAAGTAAACAACTAGAGCACCATCGTTACCGAGCACCGAATTCCCTCACTACACCATCTTAGCGGATCCAGACCTTGTGAATTCACATCAGCTGCTGTAAAGGATACACCAGTTCCGGCATCCAGGGCCCAGCAGCTAAAGCCTTAGGCCTTTTATGGCCTCCTTTCTTCCAAAGATCTAGTATATGTCTGCATTCCACTTCAGCACCTCTGTTGAGCTTCCCTTATACTTACGACATCCTGTTCACTGTTTACATACAAGGTATAATGCATATAAATTTTACTCAAAGGAGCATGATTCGCTGGTATTCGCATTAGTGCGAAATTTTGCCTGAATTATTACCGCTCTAGCGATTATTTTTCTCTCTTCCATGTTGCCTGGGTATCTGCTAGCAGTCTGGCTTTTCAGGTGTACAGGCGGTGTGACCAGTGTGTAGGCGGTGTGGCCAGTGTGTAGGCGGTGTGGCCAGTGCGTAGGCTTGCGTTTGACTAAGATAACAATCGCTGGTGTGACGATCTCTAAAGTATCAGAAACTGCAGGCGGTCTTCACCTCACGTCTGCAAACCTCATGTCCTACAACCTGCAACAAGAGACCTCTTTATAAATAGAGAGAGAGAAGAGAGAGAGAGAGAGAAAAGAGAGAGAGAGAGAGAGAGAGAGAAGAGAGAGAGAGAGAGAGAGAGAGAGAGAGTGTTCCACCCTTCCATAAATCCCTGTATACCGGGGTAGCACTTTGAAGATTGAGTTGCTGACTACACGCTAATGTTCTCTTAGGGGGGAATTTTCCCTGACACCAGGGGAGAGCTTTTGATCCAAGGCATTGAAGCTATCTTCCCTTTTCCATGGACAAACCTGATGGTGAAATTGCAGTATGTTGGGTGGTGGAAGTAGTTGTGGTATAGGTGGGGGTGTTAAAAAAAAAACGCGATCAAAAAGCTTAGAGATCTCCAGTAAACAGAAAGGACTCCCTTCTAGCATCCACCTGTTACTGGGTTTTCGTAACAAGTAGTCAGTTCCTGTCCAAATTTTACCATTAAAATTCATAGGTTCAATAGTGCTTTAGGATTCAACGGGGAGGCTACTAACTAGAGAAATTAAAATTTAAAAAATTTTATTAATTTAAAAGTTGTCTAAGGTATATTATAAAATTTAAAAATTAATTACAGAAATCAAAATAAAAAAATCTCTCGATTCAATATTTGTGCTGAAAGCAATATCACTTTTAAATTTTTAAAGTACCGTCAGGACATTAACTTTAAAAATTTTAACAAATATGTAAATTGTGTGTATCTTAAGTGCTCTTAGTAGTTAGCAGTCTCAAGATGAATAAGACTAAAAAAGTGAGACAAAGTCCTCAAAAAAACGTTTTCTTGACCGATGGAAACCCAAACGCGCTTAAACAAAAAATAATGCTAACCCAAAGAAAAGAAATATAAAGCAACTGCGACACAGAACAGAAAAGGAAAATATAACGACACTAAGTAGGGCCCATCTGCGACCCCCACAAGTTCAAAACCCCCCATTATAGAATCTCTTCAGATGGGAAAAAACTGGACGTGACAATACACAGGAACCAGTACAAAATTTGGTCAACTATCTAAGGCCCTGAGATACTCATGTCTATTGACAACAACCTAGACAACGTCGAAAATCACTAAGTCTTTACAAGTTCTGTGAACAAAGTTCTACAAAACTAAAAAGAATAAGAACAGACAATCGCCCAAACCACCAAGCGAGTCTCCAGCAGCTGCAGACGACAAGCTGCCCAAACCACAAGCGAGTCCCAGCAGACTGACTACTTCACTAAAGGTGGGGACACCCCCCCTCGATCACGTGATAGCTACGTGGAAAAACTGCAGCTCGAACCGGGCAGAAACGACGACAAGCGATAATTACAGTAGTTTGACAATCAAGACTAACTGAGCACTTTTTATATACATCCTAACAACAAAAAGCTAAATAACAATATAAAGTCAATAATAAAATAAAGTCAACATTCGATTTAGCTATTATCGCAATATAACAAAAAAAAATTTTAAAATAAAAAAGATAATATACTTTACAAATACATAAAAATCTTTGAAAACCCATTCAGGGGTTGAAAACACCCCCCCCAACCGACAGGGGGCCGCACGGGTTTTTGCATAATGTCTATCACATTATTTCGGGTTACTCATGTCAATAAATATTAACCGAGTCTCTTTCCCAAAAGCACTTCTACAATTTCACAGCGTCCTCACTGGGATTGCCCAAACTAGGCGAACATATCGTTTTTCGCATACTCGGGGTTTATAACATCAGTGTAGAGACGGGATAGCGCTGCAAGGAGGCACGTTGGGCTCGATCATAGTAGAGGAACTGCTTTCCACTTTTTAAGTAGTGGTTTGGAATGCAAACATTTAACATCTGAGATGAAACAGCAAAGGGTGGTAGGGGGGGGGCTGCGGCAGGACAGTGTTGCGTCACGCGCAGTACCTCCCCCAACGACCCCACCCACTCAACACTCGCTTGTCTCCTCCTCACACACAATACTGTAAATCAAAAAATATAATAATTAGAAAACATGAGTATATAATTAATAGGGGCGGGAGGTTTAAGTTACTTTACAAATTTTGAATAGAAAGTAAAAAAAACGTTTTTGGGCAAAAAATTTTACTTTAAATTTTAATGTAATTGATAATTTTTAAAGGGGACGAGACAAGCTCAGAAATTTACATTATAATCCATTTAGGGTTTTTTATACAAATAGAATAAGGTTGGATTCGGGGCCCACCTAGATCCTAGCTTTTTTACTTTTCATGTTATTAATAAAGTGGTGGTTTGTGGTCTAAAAAAACGTTAATTTTAAATGGGGAATGCCCAAAACACGTCAAAATTTCCCAATGCACCCAAGACTAGAGCCTCTTTCTCAATAGGGCAAAATTTTTTTCTGGTGCGTTTAAGCTTAGATGAATAGTAAAAATTAGGATGGAGAATACAGTGGATGTTGACTTTTGGAGCAGCACAGCACCCACGGCATACCACTCGCTTTATGTAAAAAGAAGGAAATTGAAATTAGGACTCTTCAAACGGGAGCAGGGGTAAAAAGCGCTTCAACCTTTTGAACGAGCTGAACCATCTCTACCAGATGAACTGAACTTTTTTACTAATGAACCGGGAGGGGTGTAGGTGGAGGCTGTCCCCGGCTTGCCTGTTACTTGCACACGGGGCAACGTCGACAGACAGCTATGTTTCCTTCATTTGGCCAAGTAAAATGTTTTCCCATTTTACCGAGTGTCTTTTTGACCCCCAAAGTGTCCCCCTTTGGGGACTAGGACAAAAACAATGCGTTCACGAAATGTAACTGTAACACAACGAGATCTTGACTGTCGTGGAAACACTATCAGCGACAACTTACATGTTTTTTTCTCCTCGTACCCTTTTCAAAATTTTAAAAAACAATTATAAGACCTTTGTTTTCACTCTCAGTAACGCTATATCTCTCATTTTTTCCCTGACTGATAAACAAACGATCCTTGTTTAAAATCATCAGAGTTAAATTTAACGCAGTTGGGCCGACTAGTTGAGACCGGGGGGAGTCAGTGAAATTTATCCAGGGCGCAGAGCGTCACAAAAAAAATTTTTCAACCCCAAATCTTGTCACCCTAACTCAACGGGAACAAGGTGGTTGTTGAATTTTTGGGGAATGCTCGTAAGCGCTGAAGGAAAAAAAAACGGGTTCCTCTACAAGCTTCAATGGCATAATTATCACATGGTATTATCAAACAAGTGTTTTTTACTTTTCCCAGCATAAGTTTTCGTTCCCATAACAAGTCCACTGACCGAGGGGAAAATGCCCACGGGATATACCCCTGAAATTAACCAGTAAAATAGCTTGTTTCAATTAAATTTTGTGCAGGGGCATTTTAAACACCCCTCCATAGGTTCTAACAAAACACACTTGCAATAGGTATCGCAGTTATGGCAGTACATCTTCTCTAATAACGTGGATAACTGCCAGTGCTCTGAAAGAAAAAAACCATTAAGTGATTCGTAAAAATCCTACTTTACCTCGAAAATAAGTCATCGCTGAACGAACCCTTTTCTCAATCACTTTCTGACGCTATCACTATCCTGAGTAACATTATTAAAACATAGGGTCGAGGTATTGCTAGGATTTTGGTGCCTTTTTGCCGGAAAGGATACAACTTTTGGGGGGGCCCGCCCCACGACGTATTCGCATCTCTTTTTAATTAAGCAAACCTCTAGTATGTCCCTTTTCTTTACAATTGTCATTTAAATTTTTCTTCTCGATACCAGTTTTGCTAGCCACGAGACAGATTCGGATTTGAGTTTTTTTGTAAAGATACGAGAAGTTACTAACAGGTACTCTGGCCGGCAATGAGCAGCGATTTTTGGTTCCAACTTCTAGGGGCAATTTTTAGTTACCTTTTTCTGAGTGTTTTAGTACGACAAGTTTGTGGAAATTTTTTGTAATTTTCCTAATCGCAGTTTCCAGAATTTGAGGTATATATCTATTAGATATTCTTTATGTCCAAAATAAATTGTTAAATCTTCGTTGTAAAAAAAGAACAAGGCTGTCGTAGTTTGTTTCACTTAGCAGCCTATCCATCTCTCAAAACAACTTTTTTTTTCCGGGAAACTCACACAAGTTTGATCTTTTCTTTGTTTTAAAGACGAAATGCTTTTGATAACTTACAGGTAATAATTATATGTCTCTAGAATATTTTTTGACACGTATAACTAATGTACTTGGCAAAGGTAAGCGCAGAAAAACGTTTTACCTCCGTCAACACTGTATGCAGCAAAGTTGCCCAGGCTTACTGGGCCCTTCAAGCATGCCTGGTTCTCAAACACATCAAAAAAAGGTCTAAGTCATTCAAAAAAATTGGAACCTGGATCAGCTTTTTTGCACATTAAATTGTCCCGTGATTTTCGTCTGTTGTCTTAACAAAACATTTTCTCTTTTTAAATTTCTTTTTTTTCAATCTTTTTCCCGTGCCCAATTTTTGCATCGCAACATAAAGAGGCGTTCCAACCCCTCAAACTGTTCCCGAGAGATAGGACCATGGGGAAGGGGGGATAGGGAAATTAAAAATGGCGGACGGTCCTTAGGTCGACAATTTGGGCCACCCCTAGAGTGTCAGAAATTGGGCTAGGATCGTAAATAAGGGGTAGCAACACTGATAGTATTAGGCTGTTCCTAAACAAAATAACTCTGTTATATTCAGTGAAGGAAACGTGAGCGAGAACTGAGCTACCTAGCTCAATCTAGGCTCATTCTGCTTATTGCCTTTTTTTTCAACTTCAAAAAGACCAAAATTCCTAATTGGACCTAGACTTTTTGAAACTGAATATAAACAAAATCTCTGACGAGCGGAAAACAAATATCTTTAATTTAACACTCTGACAGTTTCAGCTGTGTAATTCCTGTTATCGCACACCGGATACGGTACTGCCAAAACGTCGAAGTTTTAATTCTTAACTCAAAAAGTAGAGTACAATTAACGTTTTACTTTGGCATACATCACGAAAAAATTTTACTACGAGAGAGTGAAGGGGAAACTATAATCCTAATGGAATTTTATTTGGGTTTCTTGAGCAGAACTCATAAACAGTATTTCCATTCCTTGGATCAAAAACTCAGTCAGGTACAATTCCACCTGGTATGTTGTACAAACTAAAATCAAAATTTCAATTAGGAAAAGACTCAAGTGTTTGATCATAGATGTATTTTGTCAAACTGGACAATTTCTCCAACACCTTGGATCAAGAGCCCCCCCACAGGCCCCCCTTTTTTACAAAAACGCGATCTAAAAGCTTTGGATCCCATGAAAACTAGAAAACTGCCCTTCTAGCATCCCAGCCTGTTTCGGTTTTTTGAACAAATGTCGTACCTTGTCCAATTTCCCTTAAAATTCAGATGTTCAATAGGCTTTGGGTTACAACGGGAGGCTACTAACAGAGAAATTAAAATTTAATAAATTTTTTTTAAATAGTAAGTTTCAAGGGATATTTTTCAAATTAAATTAATTACAGCAACAAAATAAAATCAATCTTCGATTCATTTATTTTGCGAAAGCACATATCACATTTATAATTTTAAGTACCGTCAGGGACATTTAAAATTTAATAAGAATTACAAAAAATGTACATTTGTGGGAGCGTGTAAGTGCTCTTAAGATTAGCATGTCTCAAGACTCGAATAAGACTTAAACAAATGACTGACAAAGTCCTCAATTTAAATGACTTTTTGACCGACTGGCAACCCAAACAGTCGCTTTAACAACAAAAATGCTAAGCCCAATAAATGCAATACAAGCAACTGCCGACACAGAATCAGGAAAAAAGGAGAAATAAAACACATAAGTAGGGACCATCCAGATCCTCCCAAGTTACAAACTCCCATTATACGAATCTACGTTTCCCTAGGAAAACTGGCTGTGACAAACCGGAACCAGTACAAAATTAGGTCGAAGCTAAGCTAAGGGCCTGAGATACTCAGTGTCTATTACACACAACCATACAACGCAAAATCACTAAATTTTACAAAGTTCTGTGAACAAAGTTCTACAGAACTAACAAGAATAATGAACAGACAACTGTCCAACCACCAAGCGAGTTCCAGCAGACTGTCAGAAGACAACTTTCCCAACCAAAGCGATCTCCCGAAGCTACTTCAAAAGGTAGGGCAACCCCCCTCGATCACGTGATAGCTACTTGGGCAACTGCAGTCAAAGCCGGCAGATAACGAGCGACAAACGATAATTACAGTATTTGACAATCAAAACTAACTGGCACTTTTTAAACATCCTAAAAACATAAGCTAAAAAACAATATAAAAAATCAAATAATAAAAAATCATACATTACGATTTAGCTATTACGCAAATATAAGCAATATAAAATTAATGAAAAGATATTACTTACATATATACAAAAAAATCATTGTAACCCATTTTAGGGGGTTAAAAAAGGGGGTTTTTGGATGGGGATGGTTGTTTTGGTGGTTCATATTTATTTTAAAGTGGTTCTGTAGTAAAGACGATGATATTTGTTGTTTTGGTAGTATTGTTGATTATTGTGGTACCGAAGGTGGTTGTAGGATTTCCGAGGTAATTTTGTTGTTGAAGGGGACTTTGTGGCATCGATATGGAGCTACAATGACAACCCGGGGGGTTATGGTTTATTTTGGTATACAATGTAGAAAGGATGGGGGTAGTGTAGTAGTTTTTAGCTGTATTATGGGAACAGTGGGGACAAGGGTGGGATTTTGGGGTCGAAAGTGTTTGTTCCATAGTTTTGGTGGGGGTGTGGTATGTTTGTGGTTTTGGGGGTGGTGTTGGTGTGGGGGCGGTAAGGGGGGTGGTGGGGAATGGGGTAAGGTGTTTTAAAAAGGGGGTTTTGGGGATGGTGGGGGGGTGTTGGGGGGGTAATGTGTGGGGTGGGGTGATGGTGGTGGTGGTGGTAATGGTGGTGGTGTGGTGGTGGTGGGGGTAAAGGTGGTGGTGTGTGGTGGGGTAAAGTGGGTTTTGGGGTGATGTGGTGGTGGTGGTAATAGTGGTGGTGGTTGTGGGGTGGTGGGGGAATGTGGTGGTGTGATGGGGGGGTGGTGGGAATAGTGGTGTGAGAGGGGTGGTGGTGGGAATGTGTGGTGAGTGGTGGGGTGGGAAAAGTGTGGGTGATGGTGGGGTGGGGAAAAATGGGGTGTGATGGTGGTGGGGGGTGGTATATGGTGGTGAGAGGGGTTTGGGGGTAATGTGGGGTGATGATGGGGTGGTTTGGGGGTAATAGTGGGGTGATGATGGGGTGGTGGTGAAT
>NW_026469707.1:0-12315 GCF_026875155.1 Cherax quadricarinatus
TGTTGAGGTTGGAAAGGGAACGTTTGAGGGAAGGGTTTATATTAGAATTAAGTGTTTATGAATGTATTAGGGCAGTAATAAGTAAATGAGTAGTTTGTCAATGTTTAGAGTAATTTTTTTAACTCCCCCAGGTAATTTTTCGTAATTCGGTATTCACAGTATTAGCTAGCGAGACGGGGGCCGGGTGAGAAAAGACGAATGTAGTGTCATCTGCAAATAGTGGGGTTTGAGTGTTGCGATGCTTTGGTAGGTCATTTATGTATATAAGAAAGGGGCCTAGGACACGCCCCCGTGGGAAAACCAACTGTAATTGGCTGTGCTGAAGAGTTTGCCCTGTTTTGTGTCCCCGTATTGGTTCTTTACTGAAGTAAGACTTAGGTATTTGAGGGAGTCCCTCTTATACCATAGTGCGACATTTTATATGGAGCAATCAGGCAACTGAAAAAAAATCTTTACGTAAGTCTATGAAGACCCCCAGGGGGGACTTCTTTTTTCTCTTTTGCAGGTATATGTGTTCAGCATGTGTAAAATTAGCATCATTAGTATTTTATTGGGCCTGAACCCACATTGACGGGGGTTTTGATATTGAGTGATATCCTGTGGAGAGCACAGCGGGATAAACTGCCCCACTTCTCGGAGCCCTTAACAACAACAACAGTTGGTGTGTGTCATGGGCGCCAACAAAGGTGTTGATTTCTTCTCTATACCCAAAATATTAGTGTGCAGATTACTTGAGGTTTTAAAATATGGGGCCTAAGTTATAAATTTTCCTTGAACATGAAGACATCACTCCCCCTGTAGAACAGTTTTAGATGAAATATCATTAATTTTGTTGTTGAAGAAGTCTATGAAGTTCTATGTTCAAAAAACCCAGAGATAAGCCATTTTTTCAATCACAACAATTTTTTAAACATAAATCCTGGGCTACCGGGTGGTGATCCTGCGCTAGACTACATCACAAAGGGCTTTTAACAACCTGTGAGGCTAATGTACCCCAAACTTATCAACGTGCTCGGAAGGGAACACTTTAAGATTTTCGAAAACTTCTTGGGAGCCCTTCCTAAAAAAGATCTAGATAACTAAGCCCTGCTCATAAATTTTGTGTCACCTAAAAATATGAGGCTTTTCTGATGTAAACCTATGAAGATGCATCAAAAAACCCTCAAGTTCAATTTTAAAACCCTACAAAGAATTTTTGCACCCCATCGCCTTGAAACTCGCCGCCACAGTTTGATGACCTTGAGGAATACCTTTCAAGCCAAAAATTTTTGGGAAAGCTTCATTTCCCAAGCAGTGACAGCTGCTCGTATTGTAAAAACCCATAAAGGGGATTTTTACGGGCCCTCAACACCAATAATAAGGCAGCGTTTTTTTGGAGAATAAAAAACCCCGACTTAGCCCTGCCTTTGACCAGCAAGAGCTCTAGATTCACCCAGAAGAATTCTGAAATATACAGTACCACCACCTTCTCGAGTGGTAAGTGCGCAATTCCCGACAAGCTCTTTCAAGAAGTTCTGTGAACCCGCCCCAGGGCAGCACAGCCCGGGCGGGTGTGTTTCTTTTGTGGTTTTTCAAGACATACGTCCAAAGTGTCCCGCTCGTGAAAGCAATGTGCCTAAATGCCACAAGAAAAAGGGCCTTTTCAAAAATAAAGCGTGCAATGCACAACAAAGAGTGCCCCACACATTCCAGTGATCATGTGACCTGCAAAAGTGACCTCCGGCACTCCCCAAAATTTCCCGTAAAAGGCGTTTTGAAAATATTCATCAAAGGGAAAAATAGATGGTCTTATTGATAGGGCGTCAAAGAGTTTATCAACCTGACTTAGTTAAACGCCCCTCCTTGACTGTACATTTTCTCAAGTACCGTTTCCATGGATCAACATCCTCTCTATTTGACCTTAGGGTTTTTTAAGGGAAATCTCAGAGTTAATGGAAAGGACTTCAAGATGTACATTTACTATTTTGCCCCAACTGTGTTCTGATGTATCCTTGGTCAGGCTTTCAGAAGCTGCATGGTATGTTACCTTAACAAATGGAGGTGAACTGCCTCCTCTAGTTGTCTGTGGACTTACCCACTTTAAGGGTAGACCCCCAAAGCTGTTTGCAAATCTTACCATGGATTGCCATCTATATCAGCTAAGTCACGCCACTATTCTTTTGAGGATCGGATGTTCATTGAAAAAGAAATCAGAGGCTGCTGAAGGAGGGTATTATAAAACCCGGGAGTAATTCCCTTGGCGTGCACAGGTTGTTGTTGTTAAGGATGATTATAGGAAACGGAGACTGGCTATCGATTACTCTGAGACAATAACAAATTTACACTTCTTGATGGGGTCCCCTCTCCCTCGAATTGATGATACAGTGAACAAATAGCTCAGACTATGTGTTTAGCACAAATTGACTACAGTGCCTATCATAAAAGTCCTATAAGGAATGAAGAAAAACCATACACAGCGTTTCAGGCTAGTGAGGGCCCTGTATCAGTTTACCAGAGTCCCTTTTGGAGTCACCAATGGGGTAGCCTGTTTCCCAACGAATTATGGATTCACTCATTCAGGAAGAGCAGCTCATGGGAACTTATGCGTATTTAGATAATGTTACCATTTGTAGCAAGACCCAGGGAACATGATGCAAACCTTGATAAGTTTTTGGAAGCCACCAAGAAGAAAAATATCAGTTACAATGAGGAAAAGTGCACTTTTTCAAACTAAAAGGCTTAGCATCCTTGGTTATATAGTTAGTGATTTTCGTGTGCAAGTTCGGTACAAAGTCCCTCTAGGATTTTCCAGGTGTATATAATCTGTATCTCTCCCCCCTGCGTTCCAGGAATATAGGTTTCAGGTACTTAAAAGCACCAGTGCCTCAAGGATACTTTAGTAGATGAATATTCAAGGTTTCCCTTTTGTTCTCCTCTGCAAATATGACTGCTTAAAACTGTTATTAGTTGTCTTTCACAGTTGTTCTCTTTTTTGGTATGCCAGCTTATATCCATTCGGGAGAGGGGATCCTTGTTCATGAGTAACGAACTTCAGGAGTTTTTGTAGCAAAGGTATTCCCTGCAGCAGAACAACAAGCTACAACCCTCAAGGCAATGGTGAAGTGGTGCGGTTCAATGGTACTGTATGGAAGGCAGTTACAATGACATTGAAGTCGCACAATTACCTGTTTCAACACTGGCAAACCGGGTCCTACCTGATACTCTTCACTCTATTCAATTATTGCTGTGCACAGCTACTAATGCAACCCCTCATGAAAGACCCCTCAACTATTCACGTCATTCCTCTATGGGAGCCTCCGTGCCACTTGGTTATGTCATCCTGGACCCATTCCCCTTAACTCACCATAGGATGAACAAGACGGACCCTTTAGTGGAAAGAGTAGAGCTCCTACAAGCTAATCCACATTACCACCATTTGCTACCAAAATGGTGAAGAGATACAGTATCTACAAAACATTTAGCACAGTTGAAATTCCATTAGTGTGGAATCTCAAGATACACCAATAGATGCGAAAGACTCTTCGTTTTCTGCTGGAAAGCCCCTTGAGACTACCCCTATGGAAATGGGGGGGATTCTGCTCCAGCAGTTAGTCAACCCGCTGGAAAATTTTGAACCTGGTGAAGAGGCTCAAGGGCTACGAAAGTCGGGACGTATACATCGCTACTTTAACAGTTTGGGAGATTACTGGTCTCTGATATTTTAAAAGGGGGGAGATTGTATGGATACTGCTCCTGGGGGGAGCAGCAGCAGGAAAAATACTGCACCACCTTCGGGGCCTTAACAACAACAACAGCTCGGTGTGTGTCATGGGCGCCAACACATGGTGTTATGATTCTCTTTTTTATATCAATATTTTAAGTGATGCATATTACAGGGTTTGAGTTTAAATATGTGGCCTGTAGTTATAACTTTCTCTTGACATATGCAAGACATCACCCTCCCTGTAGAAGCAGTTATTAGATGTACTAGTCATTTTTATTTTGTTGTTGCAGAATTTACTATGAAGATTCTATGTTCAATAAAGCCTAGAGATAAGGCCTGTGTTTCTGTCACAACAAGTATGTTGTGGGAGATGAGGTACCTGGAGTTTACCTGGAGAGAGTTTCGGGGGTCATTGCCCCCACGGCCCGGTCTATGAACGGGCCTCCTGGTGGATCAGGGCTGATCAACCAGGTTGTTACTGCTGGCTTGCACGCAAACCAACGTTCGAGCCACAGCCAGGCTGGTCAGGCACTGACTTTACGTGCTTGTCCAGTGCAGTTTGGGAACACTCCCAGGGTCTATTGGTAATCACCCTTATGTATGCTGGGAGGCATTTCGAACAGTCTCGGGCCCCTGACACTTATTGTAATGTCTCTTAACGTGCTGTGACACCTTGCTTTTCATTGGGGGATGTTGCATCGTCTCCCAAGTCTTTTGCTTTCGTTGTGACTGATTTCGTGTGCAAGTTCGGAAATAGCCCTCTAGGATTTTCCAGGTGTATATAATCATGTATCTCAAGCCTGCATTCCGGGGAATACAGGTTCAGGAACTTGAGCGCCCCCAGTAATTGAGTGTTTTATCTCCGTTATGGCTATTGTGAGGGTTCTCTGTAGTTTTTCTAGGTCAACAATTTCACCTGCCTTGAAAGGTGCTGTTAGTGTGCAGCAATATTCCCGCCTAGATAGAACAAATGACTGAAGAGTTGTCATCATGGGCTTGGCATCCCTAGTTTTGAAAGGGTTCTCTTTTTCCATCCGGGCATTATTCTAGGGAGCTGCGATTGATACAATGTTATGGTCCTTGAAGGTGAGATCCTCCGACATGATCACTCCCCGGTTTTTGACGTTGGTGTTTTGCTCTATTTTGTGGCCAGAATTTGTTTTGTACTCTGATGAAGATTTAAATTTCCTCATGTTTACCATATCTGAGTAATTGAAATTTCTCATCGTTGAACTAATATTGTTTTCTGCAGCCCACTGAAAGATTTGGCTGATGTCTGCCTGGAGCCTTACGTGTCTGCAGTGGAAGACACTGCCATGTAGATTCGGGTGTCGTCTGCAAAGGAAGACACGGTGTGTGGCTGACATCCCTTTTCTATGGGCAGATAAGAGGATAAGGAACAGTGGGAGCGATACTGTGCCTTGTGGAAAAGAGCTTTTCACCGTAGCTGCCTCGGACTTTACTCTGTAGACTACTACTATCTCTGTTCTGTTAGTGAGGAAATTATAGATCCATCGACCAACTTTTCCTGTTATTCCTTTAGCACGCATTTTTTTGCGCTATTAAGCCTAGGTCACACTTGTCGAAGGCTTTTGCAAAGTCTCTATGTATTACATATGCATTCTTTTTGTTTCTAGTGCATGTTTAACCTTGTCGTAGTGACCCCAAAAGTTGAGACAGACAGGAGTGACCTGTTCAAAACCATGTTGCCCTGGGTTGTGTAATTGATGGGTTCTTTGATGGGTCGTGATCTTGCTTCTTAGGACCCCTTTCAAAGATTTTTTTTGATTAAAGGGATGTTAGTGCTATTGGTCTGTAGTTCTTTGCTGTTGCTTTACTGCCCCCTTTGTGGAGTGGGGCTATTTTCTGTTGTTTTTGTAACTTTGGGACAACCCCCGTGTCCCTGCTCCCTCTCCATAGGATGGTAAAAGCTGTGATAGGGGCTTCTTGCGTTCTTGATGAACACGGAGTTCCATGAGTCTGGGCCTGGGGCAGAGTGCCATGGGCATGTCATTTTTTTGCCTGTTCGAAGTCATTTGGCGTCAGGATAACATAAATAGGCTTGTGTTAACCAAAAATTTTGTGGCTCTCTCATAAAAATTCATTTTGACTTTCGACTCTCAGTCTGGGTTAGCGGCTTGCTAAAAACTTAGCCATATTGGGACTTGAGTAGCTCACTCATTTCCTTGCTGTCATCTGTGTAGGACCCATCTTGTTTAAGTAGGGGCCCAATACTGGACGTTGTTCTCGACTTTGATTTGGCATAGGAAAAGAAATACTTTGGGTTTCTTTCCCATTTCATTTATGGCTTTTTTGTTCTCGCGATTCACGACTCCTTTTAAGATTTTCCCTTTTCTTAAGTTCGATGTTTGCTATTTCTCTGACCAGTGTCTCCCTACGCATTTCAGATATTTTGACCTCTTTTATCCGCTCTGTTATTCTTTTCCGCCGCCTGAAAAAGGAGCGCCTGTCTCTTTCTGTTTTACATCTACTCCTTTTTCTTAGAGGAATAAGCCTTGTGCATACATCGAGTGCCACCGAGTTAATCTGTTCTAGGCATAAGTTGGGGTCT
Organism: Cherax quadricarinatus; assembly: GCF_026875155.1. NCBI lineage: Eukaryota > Metazoa > Arthropoda > Malacostraca > Decapoda > Parastacidae > Cherax > Cherax quadricarinatus. The sequence continues at coordinate 6,276 of NW_026469707.1, forward strand.
GTGTTGCTTAGTCTATCTTTCCAGCTTATATCGGTTAGGACTTGGTTTACTTGGTCCCACTTTATGTTTTTGTTATTAAAGTTGAATTTGGTGAATGCTCCTTCGTGACTAATCTCAATATGTTGGTCTGGGGCTCCATGCATACATGTCTGAACCTCGATTATGTTGTGATCTGAGTATATTCTTTTTGATATGGGGTTTCATTTGTATCGATCATCATTGTTAGTGAAGATGAGGTCTAGTGTATTCTCCATTAGTAGGCTCTATTATTTTCTGGTTTAAATTGAATTTTGTGGAGAGATTTAAAAGCTTGTATGTGTGTGAGTTTTCATCAGAGCTGCCTCCTGGTGTTATCACTGCAACAACATTATTTGCTATATTCCTCCATTTTAGGTGCCTTAAATTGAAATCCCCCTGGAGCAAGATGTTTGGGGCAGGAGCTGGCAGATTTTCCGACAGTGGTCAATTTTTTAAAAGCTGTTCTGGAATTGCTGGGGCTTGCATCCGGAAAAGGTTGTAAACTACCCCAATGACTATGTTTTGGTTCTCGAATCTTTACTGCTAAAACTTCCACTACATCATTTGAGGCATTAAGCATTCTGTGCAAACAGTGACTCTGCGATGTACAGGCCAACCCCCCCCCCCCCCTTTTGCCTGGTCACTCTGTTATTGCATCTGTTATAGGTTGTACTGGGAATCCATATTTCGTTTGCACACAATGTGATCCTTCATGTGGATCTTTGTGAAAGCACGTCTTCGCATTTGTGCCTCTGCCAAGCAGTCCACGGATGAAAAGGTATATGTTGTTCGTTGCTGGCTTTAGAACCTGTATATTTGGCAAAAGAAGAATGTCATCGGATGGATTTTTTTTTCGGCCATTAGTATTCTATATATGTTGAATTGGAGTGGAGGCCCATCGACTGTGGTTCCACTCCAGGAATGAATGGATTGGTCGTACGATTCCGCCATTTCTGCCAGTTTTTTTTCCCTTTCTGGCATTATAAAAAACCTCTCCCTCTTGAGTGGATGTGGATACCCAGGTTTTCCCATAGCCTGGATGATTTGTATCTTTGTATCGTCCGTTTTAATGGTGATGTACTGGCATTTAAGTTATAGCACAGACTTCCTGTACTGGAAGGACGGGAACATATCAGGGTGAAAAAGCTTACTGAAAGGGAATTTGCATTTTCCTGTTGTCATTGGGCACGGCATTTTCTAGGGGTCGGTCTTGGTCCACGTCCCATCTGTTTTTCCAGATTTCCATTGCCTGCAGAACCAAGTGCACAGTACTGTGCATAGGCTTGGTTTCCGTTGCCTTGGGTTTCTGTGGGAACTGTATTCCTGTTGGTGCATGTTTACATGTCTTTTCCTATCCTCACTAGCACCAAACAATGGAGCTCTTCACAAAGTTGTTTTTGGTAATATATCCTCACTATTGCTAGTGGGAGTCCTTCTTGTTTGCTATTTCTGTTGTATTACTAGTTGCAATGTTGATTTTATCTTGTCTTGAATACTAACTAACTAGTTTCCACTACCGCTCCTGTCTCCCAAGAGGTCATTTTATATGCATTCCCTCCTGCATTATATTTCCTGATACCTGGACAAAAATCTCCAGATCACCTAACTTTTCTCCCAGGACAGAAACTCCAGCTTCACATTACTGTCTACAGGGGAACAGCACTATCAGCCCACATTTATCTGACTTTATACCAGGCAGCACCTTGGAGTTTACCTGGAGACGAGTTCCCGGGGGGTCAACGCCCCGCGGCCGGTCTGTGACCAACCTCCTGGTGGAATCACAGCCTGAATCCACCCAGGCTGTTACTTGCTGGCCTGCACGCAAACCCCAACGTACGAGCCACAGCCCCGGCTGATCAGGAACTGACTTTAGGTGCTTGTCCAGTGCCAGCTTGAAGACTGCCAGGGGCGTGACACCAATTTTCACAAAAATCGACATTTATCCATGCCCGAAGGCCGTTTGATTATTGACTGCCAGACATACACAGAGCTTCAAAAATGTGATTTGAATGGTTGATTTACTGTTTTTCTAATAGGAACCTCTTGAATATTCTACAAATAACCTCCTTAAAGTGAAGCTCTAGCTATTTGTATTTCTATTTCTAACTGTACTTGTATATTAATACAGCTTACCGGAGTAGTTGTTTTATATTATTGTTTGCGTTTGATAAGGGCGCATAAAACCCCGTCTGTTTACAGTATGCTTTATTGTCCAACGAATCCGTTTGAAACCGGTCAAGGGTTCGCTCCAATAAAGGGTTCGGACCAGTCAAGGGTTCGGAACCAGTCGGATCTGATCAGGGTCACTTATTTAATACATACTGGTCGGTAATTTGGGCTAACACATGAAGGATCTACTGGAAATTATCTAACCGAGTAATATGTGATTTGATTGATACAAAAGTATAACTTGCGTGTTAAAGAACCAGTGATTGCTGGCAGCTCCTACAATGACGAACGGACGAGCCTCAACCCTTGTTTATCGATCACTGTATCTAGCTTTTCTAGTTTTTTTTCTGTCTCCACCAATATTGCTGCACACTAAAAGCACTTTTCAAGGCAGGTGAAATTGCTGACCTAGAAAATGTACAGAGAACCTTCACGGCGCGCATAACGGAGATAAAACACCTCAATTACTGGAGAGCTCTTGATGTTAATGAACTGTATTCCCTGGAATGCAGGCGTGAGAGATACATGATTATATACACCTGGAAAATCCTAGGGGGGACTAGTACCGAACTTGCACACGAAAATCACTCACTACGAAAGCAAAAGACTTGGCAGATGATGCATCATCCCTCCAATGAAAAGCAGGGGTGTCACTAGCACGTTAAGAGACCATACAATAAGTGTCAGGGGCCCGAGACTGTTCAACTGCCTCCCAGCATACATAAGGGGGATTACCAACAGACCCCTGGCAGTCTTCAAGCTGGCACTGGACAAGCACCTAAAGTCGGTTCCTGACTAGCCGGGCTGTGGATCGTATGTTGGTTTGTGTGCTGCCAGCAGTAACAGCCTGGTTGATCAGGCTCTGATCCACCAGGAAGCCTGGTCACAGACCGGGCCGCGGGGGCGTTGACCCCCATAATTCTCTCCAGGTAAACTCCAGGTAAACCACAACAAATGCTATATTATCACTGTAGTTGACTGGTGGAGTTATTGGAGGAAAGACGCTTTTTCTGTAGTAATAATTGCTTCTCGTTGTGTATATTGCTACCGCTGGTAACTACAGGTTATATGAAATTCACAGTATACGTCTGGTATTTCAAGAAAAAAGAAACTAATGAAAGTCACTCCACTCCACTAAGTACCATTATATTACTGGTTAGTTGTTACTACAACACTGAATTCTCCTGATCACTGGTATTACTAGATTATATAGAGGTACACTAGCAGGCCAGGAAGATTATTATACAGCTGACCCGTGGTAAGTTTCTGGCGACTTCTGGCACCTGCCTCTATAGGCCTATCACTTCAGTTGCAAATTCACCTGTTTTAAATGACACTTTAGCATTTATTTCCTATATACTAGGGAGCCACTGTAGTATACACTATACACTATGTATACACAATATTATCAGGGAGACTTTCTTTCCTCTGTCAAAGAAAAGTTCTATTATGATTTTGCACACTGCACACTAGGCCTATGATTCCCCTCTGGTAGTAAACTCTGCTAGATAGTGCACACTAATTCTCCTTTTTTGACTCAGTATATAATATTTTCTGCCCAAGATTGGTTCCAAGCGCTAGAGGGATGTATCATATAGGATTGATGGCACAAATTAAAGTTCTAGCACGTAAGAGTGACCGTGAAAACACCAGAAAACATCGAGCACAACGAAGCACGCTGGACAAGTAATCTCATTGGGAGACAACAGCCATATTGTTTACCGTAGTCACCCCATATAGACATGTGAGAAAACTTAACCACCCCTGGTCCCTGCAGGTGGTCCCTTCGACCTCACAATCTTATCCATATCTATCCAAGAACAGTATAAATTGGATAGCACCAATAAGTACGGCACTACTAAATAATTGTGGACTGTATAGATTATATTACTTTAACTGAATGAAGGGGGTGTGTAGGTTGCACATGTTTACCTGGAGTTTACCTGAAGAGAGTTCCGGGGGTCAACGCCTCCGCGGCCCGGTCTGTGACCAGGCTTCCTGGTGGATCAGAGCCTGATCAACCAGGCTGTTACTGCTGGCTGCCACGCAAACCAACGTACGAGCCCACAGCCCAGCTGGTCAGAAACCAACTTTAGGTGCTTGTCCAGTGCCCGCTTGAAGACTGCCAGGGTCTGTTGGTAATCCCCCTTATGTATGCTGGGAGGCAGTTGAACAGTCTCGGGCCCCTGACACTTATTGTATTGTCTCTTAACGTGCTAGTGACGCCCTGCTTTTCTTTGGGGGGATGTTGCATCGTCTGCCAAGCCTTTTGCTTTCGTATAGAGTGATTTTCGTGTGCAAGTTCGGTACTAGTCCCTCTAGGATTTTCCAGGTGTATATAATCATGTATCTCTCCCGCCTGCGTTCCAGGGAATAACGTTTAGGAACCTCAAACGCTCCCAGTAATTGAGGTGTTTTATCTCGTTATGCGCACCATGAAGGTTCTCTGTACATTTTCTAGGTCAGCAATTTCACCTGCCCTTTAAAGGTGCTGTTAGTGTGCAGCAATATTTCAGCCTAGATAGAACAAGTGACCTGAAGAGTGTCATGGGCTTGGCCCCCCTAGTTTTGAAGGTTCTCATTATCCATCCTGTCATTTTTCTAGCAGATGCGATTGATACAATGTTATGGTCCTTGAAGGTGAGATCCTCCGACATGATCACTCCAGGTCTTTGACGTTGGTGTTTCGCTCTATTTTGTGGCCAGGATTTGTTTTGTTACTCTGATGAAATTTAATTTCCTCGTGTTTACCAAAATCTGAGTAATTGAAATTTCTCATCGTTGAACTTCATATTGTTTTCTGCGGCCCACTGAAAGATTTAGTTGATGTCCACCTGGAGCCTTGCAGTGTCTGCAATGGAAGACACTGTCATGCAGATTCGGGTGTCATCTGCAAAGGAAGACACGGTGCTGTGGCTAACATCCTTGTCTATGTCGGATATAAGGATGAGGAACAAGATGAGAGCGAGTACTGTGCCTTGTGGAACAGACCTTTTCACCGTAGCTGCCTCGGGACTTTACTCTGTTGACTACTACTCTGTGTTCTGTTAGTGAGGAAATTATAGATCCATCGACCAACTTTTCCTGTTATTCCTTTAGCATGAATTTTGTGCACTATTACGCCATGGTCACACTCGTCGAAGGCTTTTGCAAAGTCTGTATATATTGCATCTGCATTCTTTTTGTCTTCAAGTGCATCTAGGACCTTGTCATAGTGATCCATTAGTTGAAACAGACAGGAGCGACCTGTTCTAAACTCATGTTGCCCTGGGTTGTGTAATTGATGGGTTTCTAGATGGGTGGTCATCTTGCTTCTTAGGACCCTTTCAAAGATTTTTATGATATGGCATGTTAGTACTATCGGTCTGTAGTTCTTTGCTGTTGCTTACTGCCCCCTTTGTGGAGTGGGACTATGTCTGTCGTTTTTAGTAACTGTGGGACGACCCCCGTGTCCATGCTCCCTCTCCATAGGATGGTAAAGTTATTGATGAACACGGAGTTCCATGAGTCTGGCCCTGGGGCACAGTACATAGGCATGTCATTTATCGCCTGTTCGAAGTCATTTGGCGTCAGGATAACATCAGATAGGCTTGTGTTAACCAAATTCTGAGGCTCTCTCATAAAAAATTCATTTTGATCTTCGACTCTCAGTCTGGTTAGCAGCTTGCTAAAAAACTGAGTCATATTCGGACTTGAGTAGTCACTCATTTCCTTGCAGTCATCTGTGTAGGTACTTTGGGTTTCTTTCGATTTATTTATGGCTTTTAGTTCTTCCTGCAATTTCCCGACTCCCATAAGATTCCTTTACTTAAGTTCGTGCTTGCTATTTCTTGACCAGTGTCTCCCACGCTTT
>NW_026469708.1:0-12822 GCF_026875155.1 Cherax quadricarinatus
TAAGAAGTACCTAGTGGAGTTCCTTCCACTTGATACTCTGTTCACCTAGCAATACTTAGTTATCTAGGTATGATTTTCTTCCACATGCTGCCCCTGTTCACCTAAAGTAAACAGGTATCCAGGTATTAATTGACTGTCGTAGGTCATGTACTGAGCGGGGGTGGGGGAGCTGGCAGCTTACCTTAGATAGAGATGGATTTTAAAAAAAAACTTAAGTAGGATGACAACTCTTAGTCTGTATATTTATGTATAAGAAACTAATATAGGCCAGCAATTAGTATACCCGAAAGGAAGTTAGAAAGCCTTGGTATTTAAACATTCCTGGGTTTTAAAACACAACTGGCGACTAAATCCCTGGCCATGAGCAGTGAGTGTAAGGAGATATGGTCTAAAAAAAAATAAACACAAACAAACACTAGGAGATATTTATTAGAAAACTTTTCGGTCCTGAAACCTTGATACTTCTAACATACAGGTTTAAGGACTGAAACGTTTTCTAATAAATGTCCCAGTGTTTTGCTCACGTGTCTGTTTAAAACCAATTTGTCGGTACCAATTCCCAAAGGGTTTATACCGTAAGATTTGCTCATATATCTCGCTCTGCCTAGATGGTTGGGTAATGCGGCTTGAAGGCTGTTAATTACACTGGATCATTAAGGCTGCATGCTACCTGTTCACCACCAAGTCAAGACAATTTTAATCCCCAAAAGACTAGTACATACACTGAGAGTCAGTGTAACAAGCTTCCAACAGTAAGGTTTGAATTATGGCTTAGTTAATCTTAAGTTAATTTTAAGCCTGCCCATAATGCTCTGCATAGAAGAGGCTTTTGACATGTACACTCAACCATTGTATTTCTTTTGTACAACTATGTATCATGTCCAATAATAATAAAAAAAAGATGTATGTCTTAGTGTATATACTAGTCTCTCAGATACTAGTATATACTCTGAGAGACTAGTATATACACTGAGACACATCTTATTTTATTTTTTTATTTTGTTATTATTTGGACATGATACATAGTTGTACAAAAGAAATACAATGGTTGAGTGTACATGTCAAAAGCCTCTTCTGTGCAGAGCATTGTGGGCAGGCTTAAAATTAACTTAAGATTAACTAAGTCATAATTCAAACTTTACTGTTGGAAGCTTGTTACACTGACCACAACACTGCAAGTCACTTATGTAAGAATAAGTCACAATACCATAGCTGAAAAAACTTATCATTTGACCAAAAGTTTGCGAGAAACATTTAGACGACGTTAAGGTCCGTCCTAGATTATTAAGAAGCGGAACTGAAAACCTGATGAAAGGCAGTTGTGACTCGATAATGGTCTGTAACGGACCGAAATATTAAAAAAATTACCTCACGAAACCGAGGATTAGTTGTGAACTTGTGTAAGACAATGCAGGATATTAGCATGTACAAATTTTTTTTTCTTAGAACTTTAGGTAATATATGTTACATAGCGCAAGATATATTCAAGGTGGGTAAGATTTTTTTTCAGCTACGGTAAGTCAATGTTAGGTTACTAGGGATTTAATTAGTTAAGGTTTTTGAAGAGAAAACAAAACAACTAGGCATTATATTATATTTAATTTGGAACAAGTAAGTTTGACTACGCTTTTTCATTTTAAGCTCATTTCCTTATGTGACACAATATAAAAGGACAAGATTAAGGTTAAATCACATTTCAGAAATAATTTCATATCGTAAGCAAAATCGGAAGTTCCATTTTCATAAAAAAATCAGTACACAAACATAAATGTGCTAATCAAGACATATATTATGAATAATCGTTATTATCAATAACTAAAGCGACACCTTTTCTGAGTATGGGAGCCAGCCAGCTATAGACGGATTCTTTTTCTACACCCATGCGATTTCGAAATTGCTTATATATCATTGCTTATTACAGAACAAAGGGTAAGTGTGTCTAGTCCTGCTGACATAAATAGATTACCAGCAGGTCTTCAACCATACATTATACATAAACACTGCGTTGTGACGATGGGACACTACAACTGCCTTTAGGGTACCCATGAGGGTTCCATCAGAGGATACACTCCCATGCAGTGATCTTTTGTTTTATAATGGGGGTATGGGGTCTATGTGAGGCAAACCAGCGGTTACTAAGCTATGTAACGAGTCATCGGCTGATTAAGCCCCGTGTGTGTCAGCAGACATTGCATTGTTACCCGGCGAATAAATCACCACAGGTGAAGGTGGTCTCGGTGGTCTCTGTTGGGAACGATATTAGAACACTACTACAAAGTCTTCACTTGTTTAACAGTGTGAAAGCTTCGGTAGATGGGCATGTGGTTAACTATTTAATTATTATTGTCCATCAAGAACCCTTTACAGGAAACACACATCACTTTTCTGACGAGCAAAACATCACCAGTAACAGTGATGATATGGTGGTTGAGGATGTACCAGTGAAAATTGCTCTTATTTTCCTTTTTTCAGTCTGTCAGTGTGCTGGCTGACAAAGGACCCCAATGGACATAAGTCACTCTTGGGTTATCGTAGGTTCTCTACACATGCTGCTATGTATGATAATCTATGTAACTGTATTGGTGTATACCTGAAAAAACTTACTTATCACGTCATGTTTATCAACACAGTAATGGCTAGATGACAAGAGAACACTAGGATCACCAGTCTTGTCCCGGTCCCGGTTTTTTCCAGATGGTAACTCGGCGAGAGAACAGGTAAATAGTTATAAAGGTAATTAAAATAAGGTAGTTACGGAATCAAATAGATCTGATAAAAATACAGTTCGTCAACAGTCATTGAGTAGTGAGGACGTGTGCTGCTCATTTTCCAACATGGCGCTGCATAGCAACAGGCGCATCAACACTGTTTGCGTTGAGTTGACCCGTGGGGCTGTCCACGGGAGCCACGATGGATTTGTTACTACCGGCGATTATCCGTGATACCTACGGTATCGCAAATGAAGAGATATGTGGTGTAGCACTTTAATGGGACGACACGGATTTTCGTTAAAAATGACGTCAGCAAATGTCTCGAAGCAGTGGTGGATAAGTATCAAGAGACCATTATAGCCGTCAATTCAGCTGTATCAGTACGTCTTCATGATGTATCAAGATACTACACATGGGTAAAAATCAAGAATGTGCCTTTTGAAGCGACTGATTTTGTTATAAAAGATGAACTACGTAATTATGGTACGGTTCATTATGGCCCTCTGCAGGTCGGTGGGCCGCTGGGACCTTATGCTGGAAGTTTTGGAGGGAACTATTCAGTCAAAATGACCTTACGCCACCCCATACCGTCCTATATTATGCTGCAAGCATTTCGAACTCAAGTATATGTGACATATGAGGGGCAACGTCGTACGTGTCGGCTGTGTGGGTCGTATGAACCACATAGCGGCACAGTGTGGTAAGCGTCGTGGGAATCTCCAAATATCGCAACAGCAACAACCGGAAGAAGTCGAGGAAGTTGAGGGACGAGAACAGTCTTATGCTCACCGTCTCGACAACGGACATCTTGGAGTGAAGAGGTAGAAAAAGCGCAGGAGAATGCTTTGGAGGATGCAAAACAGCGAGAAGAATCACCGTCACTGGACATAAATAAAGTATTGGAAGTAGACTCTGCCCACTATGGGGGAAGAGGATGTAGCGGCGTCTTTAGTGAAGGCACTGGATGTTTTGTTAGACGAGTCGATCGTCAACCATGTGGAGGATCCAGGTGCAATTTTGGATCGGTTGAAACATCATGGTGAGGCGACGGATGGAAGCATTGAGTCTAGTGTGTCGCATGGTATGACGGTAAATGTAGCAGAAGTGGAGGTGCATCACGATAGTACTAAAGAAATCCCAATGCAGGTGGAGGGTATGGACGCGAAAGCGAACTGCGACCCCATCAGACTCAGACGACGTGCTTACTCTGCCCAAAGGCCAGGAAAAAAGTCTTGGGCGGATGTACAGAGGACAGGGAACAGAGAATCCACGAAACAAGGGTTTATCAAGGTGGTTCCCAAAAAAGGGGGGAGGGATAGAGGTGGTGTTAAAATGTATAAGTGAAAAGTCTATACCTAGAACGAAAGGAAAACCCCATTAATTGACTTTAAGGTTTTGACAATAAATATTAACGGTTTGAGATCTGAGCGGAAGCGAAAGTGGTTTAATGAATTTTTGGTGCGTCTAGATGTGGATGTGGTATTTATCCAAGAACACAATTACAGAATTGGATATGAGTTAAAATGGATGGTTATGATGTGTATATGGAATATGCGACGAGGTTAAAAAGGAGGCGTCGCCATTTGGTAAGGAAAATAGCCCGTTTGTAGTACGCCATAGTGAAAGGGGGGAGGGGAGAGTGATTAGGGTGGATGGTTTATGGGGTAGAGCACACATAAGTTTTGTATGTGTATATGGGCCGGCCGAGGGAGATGTACGACTTAAAACTCATTTTGTACAAGATGTATTAGTATATTTATCTACGTAGTTTACCAAATGTAGCGATAATTAGGGGGCGACTGGAATTGTGTAATACGACGAAAAGATGTGGAGCCTCGAGGAGCAGGTTGTTGCTTGGGATTCCTGGAAGATTTATTGACGAGTGTGGGTTTAATGGATGTGTGTGGGGGGGGTGGCATGGTGGAGCATACTTTTATTAGACGAGATTATGCGGCGAGATTGGATAGAATGTACGTGTCTAGTGCCGTTACAGTGCGGAGAGTGAATGTGATAAATGTGGTTTTTTCGGATCATAGAGGAGTTGTAATGGATGTAGATATTGAGGGTGTGCCTAGAAGGGGTCCATCTTTTTGGAAATTAATGTAAAGTTATTGAAGAGGGAGGAAAGTCTTTGTCTTTTGGGCATATGTGGGAACGCCTTGTGTGTTGAAGCACCTAGAGATGTGGATTTGGTTAATTGGTGGGAAACGATAGCCAAAAAGCGAATTAAGGAATATTATATTAGTCAAGGAGTGAGATATAGTCAGTTACAATACGGTTTCCAACGATATTTAGAGGGCAGTTGCGCGACTGCTATGTACAAGCGAATGCTAATTATCCTGTTATAGAAATTGAAAGAATTAAGGAGCAACTACGAAATTTACAAAACGAAAGGTTTGATGGGGAAAGGCTTAAGGGTGGAATCGAAGAGGTTTTGTGGGGAGATCGGCCGTCGGCGTGTGTGTTGAGGAATCAACACAGACGTCGCAAAGCAATGGAGTTAATGGGGTTGAATGTTCAGGTAGGTATGCAGGGGTATAGAGTGAATCAGGAGTTGACGACGACGGAGGGTATGAGTGGGTATATAGATGCATGGGTTAAATTGAAAACGCAAAGTGTTGGAATAAGTGAAATTGCATTGCAGTCAATCGGTAGGTTTGTGCAGTGTGAGCTGGAGTGAGCATGATCGTTTGATGTTGGGAGGGCCGATAACGGAGTGTGAGGACTTGGGAGGCTTTATCTGGGGCGCAATTGGGTAAGGCGCCAGGAATTGATGGGTTGCCCAGCGACTTTTATCTTCAAAATTGGAACGTTTTAAGGGTTTTTGGTACGTTTATTCAATATAATGAAGCGGGATGGGGTTTTAGGGGAACAACAAAGGTTGGCTGTGGTCGTCTAGTTCCTAAAGGCGAGCCATTAACGGTTAAAGATTATCGTGCAATCTCGTTATTATGTGGTGACTATAAAATTTTTGGAAGGATCTTGGCTAACAGAATAAAAAAGTCCTGGGCAGAGTGATTGACAAGGGACAATATGGGGTGCCGGGCAGGTCTATGTATGAAGGTCACGGTATGATTAGAAGTTTTATTGAAGAAAGAGTAAGATTAGGAAAGGGGGGGGTATTGGCTATAGATTGGGAGGCGGCATATGATAGTGTGGAACGGGAGACGTTATGGAAGATCATGAGATGGCAGGGGTTTGGTGCGGAAATTATATCATGGGCCAAATTAATGTATCAGGAGGCAACCTTGCGTGTGCAGGTGAATGGGAGGTTGGGAGTCGAATTCAGATGGGAAGGGGTTTGCGTCAAGGTTGTCCCCTTTCACAAATTTTTTTTGCTTGTTTTCAAGATCCCTTTTATAGAGGGATAAGGGTTTTATTGGAAGCAAAGGGGATGGGTAAGTAAGGGATGGGGGAGCGGGCATTGTTGGATATGTCGACGATACGACGATTTTGGTGAGAGAAAACATGGATTTGATTCGGGTAGAAACGTTAGTGAAAGTTTTTGAAAAAAGCTACTGGCATGACGATCAACATGGGGAAAAAAAAGTATATGAATCTTGGAAAAAGGGTCACGTGAGGACGGAATGGTTGCTGAAAGGTGGAAAAGGGTGGACCAAATAAAGATATGTGGGATCGTTTATGTAAATGATTTCAAGTTAGCACAGCAAATAAATTCCGTGCGTATCGTTGACAGTGTTCTGAAGCGCCTCAGTGGTTTAAGAGCTGCTAATTTAAGTTTGCAACAAAGGGTGATTACAACGAATGTGCTATTATATAGTAAACTATGGCATGTTACGGTAATATTTCCGATACTTCGTTGTGAGTTAAAAAGGCTACAAAAAAGTGTTTTTAGATTCATTTGGGGAACAGGGAGCGAATGGTTAAGTAGAGCGGTTGTCACACTCCCGGTTGGCCGTGGAGGGCTGGGTCTTATAGATGTCGAAAAGAGGATAATAAGTATGTATTTAAAACATAGTTATAAGCGGGAGGGAGGGGTGAAAGGAGACGGTCTTCATAGAATACATCAGGATATGCGACGGTGGTGGGGGGGTAGGGAGTTCATGATAGGTGAGGCAATGTTACGGGTATTTATAAACGTGAGGGATCCTTTACATATTAAATTGAGAAATCTTGATAGGGCAGATGGTTAAGGCTTTGGTTAGCGGCGGTAGAAGGAGTATATCCGATGTATGATTGGCGTAATATTTGGGGGCGTTTAAACAAATTGCGTTTAAAACCTAAAGTCAGAGAAGTTATGTATAGATTTTTACATGGAATATTGCCGTCAGGAATGGTTTTATTCTATAAGAGAATACGAGAGGATGGGGAATGCAAGGATTGTGGAGGATTGGCGACTATTTATCATACGGTGTATTTTTGCGATTGTATTGAACTTATAAGGGTTTGGATGGGTTAAGGTTTTAAGGTTAGTGGGGGAGGGGGTTTGCAGGTCTTGAGGGTTTTAAGTTTAGATATAACTGGGGTGAATAAAAGGGTTGAGAATGCGATTGGGTATATGATTACGGATTATATATACATGATGTGGGCTATGAGGGAGGCGGACGTGCGTGCAAGAATTAATGCGTTGGCAGCAACTTTTTATAGGACACAGTGTAGGAATAAAGGGGTGTATGGAGGGAGATGGGAGAGAGATTTTAGTGAGGGTTATCGAAATTTCACATTAAGGGATTTATGGGATTTGCAAAATGGGTAAGGGGACACAACGGGCTATTTTCCTAGACTTGGGTGTGAGCATGGAGTGCTGTTTATAAGGATGTATAATTGAGTTTTGATATCTATGGGCAATATGGTTATTGCCCCGAGGGTTTCAGGAACTAAAAAGTTATCATTTAGAAATGTGTTGTACTACGATTGCATATTATCATTTATCATGCATAAATCATTTCAAGGACTTTATGATGAAAATTTTCAATGACTCAAATATGTTATAGGTGTCTTTAATGATTTTGATTCAAGTGTAATGTTTATAAAAAAAAAAAAAGTTTTTCCTAGCATAAGCTACTGGTTCTTATTTTGTTATATTTTATGCTGTGTTACAGTGTGCTTTTCAGTAATATTATATTACATGTAACTACTTGCATCATTTTTTCTTAGTTCCGCTGAGATGTAAAATTTCACATCGTAGTTTTGTTTTGTTATATTGGATGTTTTTATTGTGACTTTTAGTATTATCCGTTTCCTTCTTGTATCCTAAATACCTATGTATGTTAAGATCTTGTGATAATCGCCTAAATTAATGTTTGAGTATCGTGGTGCTCTGTTAGCACCTGAGATCTTAGATTTTAGTCTCTCATACGTGTGTGTTGACAGGCAGAAACCTCACCTATGTGTGCTTGTGTATGTGTGTCATTGTGCGTGTTTAGTTTTTTTTTATATCTCTTCTTTTATTGTACAATCTTTATAATTTCCAGTGTTTGATGTTTTGTATAAGTAACCTTGTTAGAGATGTTCTTTAACAAATAAAACAATATCACTGTAATGTATAGTGTTGAGTGTGAGTGTATATTCACTGTAATATACGGTGTGTTGTGTGTGAGAGTGTATTACCATTGTAATATACAGTGTGTTGTGTGTGTGTGTATTACCACTGTGCAGTATGGTATCAATATTACCACTGTGCAGTATGGTATCAATATTACCACTGTGCAGTATGGTATCAATATTACACTGTGCAGTATGGTATCAATATTACCACTGTGCAGTATGGTATCAATATTACCACTGTGCAGTATGGTATCATATTACCACTGTGCAGTATGGTATCAATATTACCACTGTGCAGTATGTATCAATATTACCACTGTGCAGTATGGTATCAATATTACCACTGTGCAGTATGGTATCAATATTACCACTGTGCAGTATGGTATCAATATTACCACTGTGCAGTATGGTATCAATATTACCACTGTGCAGTATGGTATCAATATTACCACTGTGCAGTATGGTATCAATATTACCACTGTGCAGTATGGTATCAATATTACCACTGTGCAGTATGGTATCAATATTACCACTGTGCAGTATGGTATCAATATTACCACTGTGCGTATGGTATCAATATTACCACTGTGCAGTATGGTATCAATATTACCACTGTGCAGTATGGTATCAATATTACCACTGTGCAGTATGGTATCAATATTACCACTGTGCAGTATGGTATCAATATTACCACTGGCAGTATGGTATCAATATTACACTGTGCAGTATGGTATCAATATTACCACTGTGCAGTATGGTATCAATATTACCACGTGCAGTATGGTATCAATATTACCACTGTGCAGTATGGTATCAATATTACCACTGTGCAGTATGGTATCAATATTACCACTGTGCAGTATGGTATCAATATTACCACTGTGCAGTATGGTATCATTATTACCACTGTGCAGTATGGTATCAATATTACCACTGTGCAGTATGGTATCAATATTACACTGTGCAGTATGGTATCAATATTACCACTGTGCAGTATGTATCAATATTACCACTGTGCAGTATGGTATCAATATTACCACTGTGTGCAGTATAAGGTATCAATATTACCACTGTGCAGTAGGTATCAATATTACCACTGTGCAGTATGGTATCATATTACCACTGTGCAGTATGGTATCAATATTACCACTGTGCAGTATGGTATCAATATTACCACTGTGCAGTATGGTATCAATATTACCACTGTGCAGTATGGTATCAATTTACCACTGTGCAGTATGGTATCAATATTACCACTGTGCAGTATGGTATCAATATTACCACTGTGCAGTATGGTATCAATATTACCACTGTGCGTATGGTATCAATATTACCACTGTGCAGTATGGTATCAATATTACCACTGTGCAGTATGGTATCAATATTACCACTGTGCAGTATGGTATCAATATTACCACTGTGCAGTATGGTATCAATATTACCACTGTGCAGTATGGTATCAATATTACCACTGTGCAGTATGGTATCAATATTACCACTGTGCAGTATGGTATCAAATTACCACTGTGCAGTATGGTATCAATATTACCACTGTGCAGTATGGTATCAATATTACCACTGTGCAGTATGGTATCAATATTACCACTGTGCAGTATGGTATCAATATTACCACTGTGCAGTATGGTATCAATATTACCACTGTGCAGTATGGTATCAATATTACCACTGTGCAGTATGGTATCAATATTACCACTGTACAGTATGGTATCAATATTACCACTGTGCAGTATGGTATCAATATTACCACTGTGCAGTATGGTATCAATATTACCACTGTGCAGTATGGTATCAATATTACCACTGTGCAGTTGGTATCAATCTTACCATCTGTGCAGTATGGTATCAATATTTACCACTGTGCAGTATTGGTATCAATATTACCACTGTGCAGTATGGTATCAATATTACCACTGTACAGTATGGTATCAATATTACCACTGTGCAGTATGGTATCAATATTACCACTGTGCAGTATGGTATCAATATTACCACTGTGCAGTATGGTATCAATATTACCACTGTGCAGTATGGTATCAATATTACCACTGTGCAGTATGGTATCAATATTACCATGTGCAGTATGGTATCAATATTACCACTGTGCAGTATGGTATCAATATTACCACTGTGCAGTATGGTATCAATATTACCACTGTGCAGTATGGTATCAATATTACCACTGTGCAGTATGGTATCAATATTACCACTGTGCAGTATGGTATCAATATTACCACTGTGCAGTATGGTATCAATATTACACT
Organism: Cherax quadricarinatus; assembly: GCF_026875155.1. Classification (NCBI taxonomy): domain Eukaryota; kingdom Metazoa; phylum Arthropoda; class Malacostraca; order Decapoda; family Parastacidae; genus Cherax; species Cherax quadricarinatus. The sequence goes on from NW_026469708.1 coordinate 10,502, forward strand.
GTGCAGTATGGTATCAATATTACCACTGTGCAGTATGGTATCAATATTACCACTGTGCAGTATGGTATCAATATTACCACTGTGCAGTATGGTATCAATATTACCACTGTGCAGTATTGGTATCAATATTACCACTGTGCAGTATGGTATCAATATTAGGTTTCGGTTAAGTGAAATTCTAGTGCAGTAAGCTTTTGTCGTGTATCTTTTAATATATTTCTGCTATTTGTATCGCACTGTTTTAAATAAAATAAAAAAAAAAAAAAAAAAAGATCTGATAAAAAAAGTCTGTTAAAGCCATCTGTTGGTTCCATAACATAAAACAATCTGTCAACCCACTTGTTAGTTACGTAGCACAAAACAGTCTGTTAATCACCTGTTGGTTACATAGTATAAAGCAGTCTGTTAACCCACCTGTTGGTTTAATAAAACAGTCTGTTAACCTACCTGTTGGTTACATAACATAAAACAGTGTTAACCCACCTGTTGGTCATATAAAACAGTCTGTTAACCCACTTGTTGGTCACAAAGGAGTCTGTTAACCCACCGGTTGGTTACATAAAATAAAAGTCTGTTAACCTACCTGTTGGTTACATACAACAGTTGGTTAACCCATCTGTTGGTACATAACATAAAACAGTCTCTTAACTCGTCTAAACAACAAAAAAAGGCACAATACCGTAACTGGAACAATACACAAATAACCCGCACATAGAAGAGAGGAGCTTACGACGACGTTTCGGTCCGACTTGGACCATTTACAAAGTCACACTAACGAAAAGGAGAGCAGGATGGGTATATATATGCAGGAGGTGGTAGTAGTAGTAATAGTGGTAGTAGTGGAGGGAAGGAAGTAGTAGTGTGGAGGTAGTAAGGGTAGGAGGGGCCAGTCAAATACTAAGAGAGAGGAGCGCTACAAGGGAGCTGATGCCCACAGAGGGTAAGAGCAAGAACACCGAGGGAGGGGAACAAATAAATAAATAAAGAAGGAACAAATACACAGGGCAGAAGAAAGACAACCCAAAGGAGAAAAAGGAAAGAGAAAAGGGGAAGAGGGAGAAGAAGAAAAAATGAGGAATCAGGTTAAGTCACGAGTGTTCTGAAGTTTGGAACATTTTACAATGTAGTGGGAGAGGAAGGCATCTACAGAGACGAAGCCAGGGCTAAGATTCATACAAGGAAAGTTGTGTATTAGGGAGGATTCAACCATACGGCGACTGTTAAAGTTGGAAGTAGGGAAGACAGTTTCAGCAGAAGACCAGTCAATAGGATGACTATGATCTCTGACGTGACAGAACAGAGCATTGTTAGTGCCGGCAAGCCTAACACTATTTTTGTGCTCCCGAAGTCTGTCAGAAAGAGATCGACCAGTTTCTCCACCAAAGTATTGAAGAGGACAGGAGGAGCAAGAAATAGAGTAGACACCTGGAACATCTGTAGAGGGAGGAGAGGCATGAACAAGATTATTGCGAAGAGTGTTAGTCTGGCGGAAAGTAAGTTTGATGTCTACGGAACGAAGACAGTTGTTGAGATTAGAAAGACCGGAAATGTAGGGGACGAAGAGGACAGAAGAGTTCCCAGGAGTAGAGAGTTTGGGAGAGAAGAAACTACATTCAGCACGTGAGAAGGCAGAGTCAATGAAAATGGGTAGGGTGGCCAAGACGGAAAAATGAATTATGAAGAGTGCGGGTTATTTGTCTTAACTCACCTGTTGGTTACATAAAACAGTCTGTTAACCCACCTGTTGGTTACATGAAACACTGTTAACCCACCTGCTGGTTACATAAGTGTTAACCCACCTGTTGACTACATAAAAGAGTCAGTTACCCGCCTGTTGGTTACATAAAATAGTCTGTTAACCCACCTGTTGGTTACATAAAACAGTCTGTTAATCCACTTATTGGTTACATAAAACAGTCTGTTAACAAACCTGTTGGTTACAAAAGTCTGTTAACAAACCTGTTGGTTACAAAAGTCTGTTAACCCACCTGTTGGTTACATAAAACAGTCTGTTAACCCACCTGTTGGTTATATAAAACAGTCTGTTAACCCACCTGTTGGTTACATAAAACAGTCTGTTAACCCACCTGTTGGTTACATAAAACAGTCTGTTAACCCACCTGTTGGTTACATAAAACAGTCTGTTAACCCACCTGTTGGTTACATAAAACAGTCTGTTAACCCACCTGTTGGTTATATAGTTTGAAATGTATTAAGAGAAAATAAATTCGTTGCCATATTGTGTTTCAAAAATCTCATAGTTATTTCTTCTTACTGGTGAAGGGTTCTTGATGCAAGGAACCGGGAGTGCCCCATTTCTA
>NW_026469709.1:0-10014 GCF_026875155.1 Cherax quadricarinatus
TTCAAGTGTGTTTTCTGGGCAAAGTACAAATCTCAAAGCAGGTTCAGTGGTTTTCTGGCAAAGTTCAACTCTCAAACATGGTTCATTGTGTTTTCTGCAAAGTACAACTCTCAAAGATGGTTCATGGTGTTTGTACTGACAAAGTATCAATTTAAAGCATGGTTCATGTGTTTTTTTTACTGACAAAATATAACTCTAAAGATGGTTCATGGTGTTTTACTGACAAAGTATCAACCCCAAAGATGGTTTTATGTGTTGTTTTGACAAATATCAACTCTCAAAACATGGTTCAGGTGTTTACGACAAAGTATCAAACCCCAAACATGGTTTTGGGTGTTTTTACTACAAAGTATCAACCCAAAAATGGTTAAGGTTGTTACTGACAAGTAAAAACCTCAAACATGGTTTTAGTGTGTTTTTTGACAAAGTTCAACTCTCAAAGCTGTTCTTTGGGTTTCTACAAAACAAAATCCAAATATTTTATTTGTTCACAAAGTATCAACTCTCAAAGCATGGTTCATGGTGTGTGTTACTGACAAAGTATCAACTCTCAAAGCATGGTTCATAGTGTGTTACTGGCAAAGTAACAACTCTCAAAGCATGGTTCATAGTGGTTCTGGAAATATCAACCTCAAAGCAAGGTTCGGTGTTTGCTACTGCAAAGTAACAAATCTCAAAGCATGGGTTTATGTGTGTTACTGACAAAGTTCAACTCTCAAAAACATGGTTCAGGTGGTGTTTTCTGACAAAGTATCAAAATCTCAAAGTATGGTTCATGGTGGTTACTGACAAAGTAAACTCTCAAAGCATGGTTTTATGGGGGTGTTTTCGAAAATGTACGTCTCAAAGCTGGTTCAGGGTTGTTTACTGAAAAGTATCAAATTCCAAAGTAAGGTTTATGGTGTTTGCTACGACAAAGTATCAACTCCAAAGCATGGTTCATGGGTTTCTACTGCAAAGTTCAACCCAAAGCTGGCAGGTGTTTGTACTGCAAAGATCAACTCTAAAGATGGGTTTAGGTGTTTGCACGCAAAATATAACTCTCAAAGTATGGTTCATGGGGTTTTTTACTGACAAATTCAACTCTCAAAGCATGGTTCATGTGTGTTTCGACAAAGTATCAACTCTCAAAGCATGGGTTTATGGTGTTTATGACAAAAATATCAACTCCAAAGCATGGTTCATGTGTGTTTTCTGACAAGTTCAACTCTCAAAGATGGTTTCAAAGGTTTTGCTACTGACAAAGTATAACTCCTCAACAGGGTTTATGGTTTTGCTACGACAAAAACAAATCTCAAATAGGTTCATGGGGTTTTTTCTACTGACAAAGTATCAACCCAAAATATGGTTCATGGTGTTTGTATGAAAAATATAACTCTCAAAGCATGGTTCATGGTGTGTTACTGACAAAGTATCAACTCTCAAGCAGGGGTTCATGGTGTGTTACTCACAAAGTATCAACTCTCAAAGTATGGTTTATGGTGTGTGTTACTGTATCAAGTCAAAAACACAAGTTGCAGAACAATTGTTTGTTAGAATGTTTTGCACTTTCTGAGTTCTACAAAGAGTCCACAATGATGCTTCTCTGCAAACTGCGTTCTAGTCTTCTTCTCGTATTCTAAAAAACACACACAAACGTCCAAGCATAAACCACTTAACTTTTTCAACAAGGATCATTAATACTCTCAGCTGTTGAAACAGAGATAAACTACTTTCCTCAACTAACGATGCAGCAACACATTAACATATATTAGTTGTCAGTATTTTCTTCCTGCACAATTTCTTCCGATAAGCTTCAACTTTTGCAACTGTTATATCATATTTAGAAGAATGTTTGGATAGTTGTTAGACTTTATATGTGCCGATTTGCCAATAATTTAAGGAAAACAGTTAGCAGCTTCCATGTAATAATGTGAGAAAGGTTCTTCTGATCAATTTTAAACGTTTAACGCTGGTTGTACCCAACCTTGGTAAATGTTCTAATTCTTAATGGAGTGTGTAGGTGCCAATTTCAGAATATCATTTTTAATGCAATAACTTAAGATTTTAGTCTTCATACAGTAGAAGCTCTGTATTCGGATGCACCTTTGTTAGTAAAATCCAGTAGTGTTTGAAAAAAAAATCTTGGAGAAATGTACCGATATTAACCGACGCCGGTTAACCTGCCGGTGAGCGTCGATCAGAGAGCGCATTTGTTGAAAATAAGTGACCATTGCCCCGAATAAGAATAGTGAAGGAAAAAAAAACTAAAAGAAAGCTGTGAGAACCATCACTGAACTAAAACAAGGGAGTTATTTCAAAACAAGAAAATATAATACGTCTTGTTGACTTAGCCAAGGATTATGGCATGTCAAAATCGACCAGATTTTCTATTATAAAAAATAAAGGTGCAATAAAAAGTGCTATTGTGGCAACAGGAGTTAAAATTCCTGAAGAAAATGATACAGCCAACTGAAGACATGGAAAAACTTTGTGAGTGAATTTATGAAACAGATGACTGGTGAGAGTATTTCAGAATTAATAGTTTGTGATAAACCAAGGCAGTAATACAGTGACCTTGTTCTTGACAAATCTGGAACCAGTGATGAGAAATTTAAAATACAAATACATATTTTCCTTTAAAACTACAATGTGTGGTTTTAAGGGTTTTTCTTTGAGTGGGGATTTGTGCTGTCATGCATTGGTTGTGAAAAATCTTACGCGGTTTTCGTTGGATTATTATCGGCTTTGGTGGGTTGGTGCTGTTAAACCCCAGGCACATAACTAGTGAGGTGGGGATAGATAGTGAGTAGTATGGAGTAGGGCTGATTGTGGTACTAGTAACATACTTGGGGAAGATGCCAACTTTTTTGGATACTTTTTTTTATATTTTTTGGGAATGGGGTTAAATTTCGGGAAATTTGCCCTCATTAATCTAGCAATAGGATTTTGTCAATCTTTACTTTCAGCTGGCACACTTTTTTTGTTCCCAAACAAATGTAAAGGGTTTTGTTATTTAAGGGGTTTAATTTTATTAGAGTCAACGGGTCGATTTTTTTACTATTTTTTCGTTAACAATATGTTAATGGGGCAAGTTTAAAAGGGAAATACAAAACAAATGTCGACGCCCAGAAAAAGAGAATAGGTTTAAGGTTTGGAAAACATAGGTAGACTTTGATGTAAAAAGGGAAGAAGGGGACCAAGTGGATTCATACGTAGTAAATGGAAGGCTGCCTTTTTTGACCAAGAATCGCTGAAAAATTTGTTGTTGAATTCAAAAACAATTAACAGTAGGAAAATGTCCCTCAATATGTTTTCATTTTGTGTGGCCCGGGCCTAGTCGAGAGAAACTTAATAACAAAAAAAGAAATAATTCTTTTTGCCCCAAGACTTGAAAATGATAATGTCTGTGAAGAGTAACTTTCGGGGTCGGGAACGAACAATGCAATTATATTATTTCCTATGGAAAAGAAATGACCAAATTGAAAAAATTTCAATATTCAAACCTTCAGGAACCAATTAATTCCAAATTCAGAGGTCTGCTGAAATGCCTTTAAACACACTGCTTTTTATAGAAACATTTACTACGAAGAAAGCAGAAAACACTGAATTGCAGTCTCGGATTAGCATAGAATTAAAGGGGGGAAAATAACAATGTGCAAAAGGAAAGCATGAATAAATAAGGGGGATATAAATATCGAATATGTCTAAGTTGATGGGTAAACGTACCACCACAGAAGAAGAGATTTTTTAAAGGACCTACCTAATTCATCACATTACACAAGATTCGTTCTGCACACAACCACGTCAAAGGGCAAAAATTTTGGGGGTTTGAACATGAACAAAGTTAAAAAGGAAAAAACCCCCAACAATTGTCTCTGGGTTTTAAATGTGATATGCCTAGAAAATGAAAAATGGACACTCAAACCTTTTTCTATAAAAAAACTGTCATTTTAGAGATATTTACAGGTTTTTTTTAGAGATAAACACAAAAAACATTTGTCCCCGGCTTACGTGAGATCACGAAAGCGCTTGGGAATTTTTTTCACACTGGTTTTTTTGCTATATGTAAATAATAAAAATTATATATATATATAAATATATATATATAAATATTATATATATATATAAATATATATATAATATATATTATACATACATAATAGCAAAACAACCATGTGAAAGAAATTTCCCAAACGCTTTCGTGACACTCCCCATTTCCAAGGAAAAATAAAATAATACATCAAAGGGGGGCATAAAAAGGGTCAGACCAACCTCACATCACTCCCACAACAAAGCGACCCTGACGCGCGGGTTAAAAAAGAGAACACTGCACAGGCCTGCTGGCCAAACTAGACAGTCCTTTACGCAAAACCCCCAAACAAATTGTTCTACCCAAAAATTAGGGTTTATTATTTTTCCAAAATATTATTAAAATTCTTTCCCCAAAAACTATTAATTATAAAAGGACAAATTTTTATAAACCAAAGGGAAATATTTATATTATTGTCAAAAAATGCTTTTTATGAAACTATTAATTATATTCCTGTGACCAGGGCTTGCTTGATACAACTTTCTAAACTTTTTTAAAAACAATTGGGTGGTTAAAATCTCTCACATGAATAATTAAGAGCTTTGGAATCTTGTCAGTTCTAATGCTATATTTATTTTGTTTTAATCTTAGTTCGAGATTTTTACCAAGTTTGACTGTAATAAACTATATGGGAAATTTACAAGGAATCTTAAATAGACACACCCGTCACCATTTTGGGGGAATTCTTTATAAAAAGTTTTTTTTACTGTATCAAGATTTTTAAAATACAACTTTGATATTAGAATTTTAAAGAAGAGAAGGCATATCAACCAAGTTTTTATGGTAAGGAGAACCAACATATTTTTTGTTGAATAAGGGTGGTTTCCCTTTTTGGATTGTAAAAAGATTTTCTAGCAACTTTTAAAATATTTAATCAATTACGTTTCTTAGTAAACAACTGGTTCAAGTGTTGAAGAAAACAAGTGGTTCAAGTGTTGAGGGAAACAAGTGGTTCAAGTGTTGAGGTAAACAAGTGGTTCAAGTGTTAAGGTAAACAAGTGGCTCAAGTGTTAAGGTAAACAAGTGGTTCAAGTGTTAAGGTAAACAAGTGGCTTAAAATGTTAGGTAAACAAGTGTTCAAGTGTTGAGGTAAACAAGTGGTTCAAGTGTTGAGGTAAACAAGTGGCTCAAGAGTTAAGGTAAACAAAGGCTCAAGTGTTAAAGGGAAAACAAGAGGTTCAAGTGTTTTAAAGGGAAACAAGAGGTTTAAGTGTTAAGGTAAACAAGAGGTTCAAATGTTAAGGTAAACAAGTGGCTCAAGTCTGAGGGAAAGAGGTGGCTCAAGTCTTGAGGTAAACAGGTGGTTTAAGTCTTGAGGTTAAACAAGTGGGTTTAAGTGTGAGGTAAACAAGTCCCTCAAGTGTCGAGGTAAAAAGTGGTTCAAAAGTTAAGGTAAAAAAGAGGTTCAAGTGTTAAGGTAAACAAGTGGTTTTAAGTCTTGAGGTAAACAAATGGGTTTAAGTGTTGAGGTAAACAAGTGGCTCAAGTGTTAAGGTAAACAAGTGGTTGAAGCGTTGAGATAAACAAATGGTTCAAGTTTGAGGTAAACAAGTGGTTTAAGTGTTGAAGGAAACAATGGTTCAAGTCTTGAGGTAAACAAGTGGTTCACGTTTGAGATAAACAAATGGTTCAATGTTGAGGTTAACAAGTGTTCAAGTGTTGAGATAAAAAAAATGGTTCAAGTCTTGAGGTAAAACAAGTGGGTTTAAGAGTTGAGGTAAACAAGTGGTTAAAATGTTTTAGGCAAACAAGTGGTTCAAGGTTAAGGTAAAAAAGTTTGGGTTTAAGTGTTAAGGTAACAAGTGGTTTATGTGTTGAGGGAAACAAGTGGTTCAAGTGTTCAGGTAAATAAGTGGTTCAAGTGTAGAGGTAAACAAGTGATTCAAGTGTTGAGGTAAACAAGTGGTTCAAGTGTTGAGGTAAACAAGTGGTTTTAAGTGTAGAGGTAAACAAGTGTTTAAGTGTCGAGGTAAACAAGTGGTTCAAGTGTTGAGGTAAACAAGTGCTCAAGGTTAAAGGGAAACAAGTATTCAAGTGTTGAGGTAAACAAGTGGTTCAAGTGTAAGGTATACAAGGGTTTTAAGTGTAAGGTAAACAAGTGGTTCAAGTTCGAGGTAAAAAAGTGGTTCAAGTGTAGAGGTAAAAAAAGTGGTTTAAGTGTTGAGGTAAACAAGTGGCTCAAGTGGTCGAGGTAAACAAGTGGTTCAAGTGTTAAGGTAAACAAGTGGTTAAGTTTTTGAGGTAAACAAGTGGTTCAAGTCTTGAGGTAAACCAGTGGTTTAAGTGTTGAGGTAAACAAGTGGTTCAAGTGTAGAGGTTTAAAAAAGTGGTTCAAGTGCGAGGTAAACAAGTGGGTTTAAGTGTAGAGGTAAACAAGTGGTTTAAGTGTTGAGGCAAACAAGTGGTTTAAGTGTTGATGTAACAAGTGGTTCAAGTGTTGAGGAAAACAAGGATTCAAGGTTGAAGTAAACAAGTTTTTCAAGTTTGAGGTAACAAGGGGTTCAGTACTGAGGCAAACAAGTGGTTCAAGTATGGGGTAAACAGGGGTTTCAAGTAGTGAGGTAAACAAGTGGTTCAAGTACTGAGGTAAACAAGTGGTTCAAGTGGAGGTAAACAAGTGGTTCAAGTAGAGGAAAACAAGTGTTCAAGTACTGAGGTAAACAATTTGGTTCAAGTACTGAGGTAAACAAGTGGTTCAAGTACTGAGGTAAAAAAAGTGGTTAAAGTACTGAGGTAAACAAGTGGTTCAAGCACTGAGGTAAACAAGTGGTTCAAGTACTGAGGTGGCGGCAGGAATATAATCTGAGAATAACTTAAATACCTTATTTTTGTGTGGAAATATTTTAGTTAATTCAAGAGCCCCGGGGAAATATCTTAGCTAATTCAGTATGTCTGGGAATATCTTAGCTAATTCAGAATGTCTGGAATAGCTTAGCTAATTCAGTATGTCCGGGAATATCTTAGCTAATTCAGAATGTCTGGAATATCTTAGCTAATTCAGTGTGTCTGGGAATATCTTGGCTGATTCAGAATGTCTTGGAATATCTTAGATAATTCAGTGTGTCTGGGAATATTTTAGCTAATTCAGAATGTCGGGGAATATCTTAGCTAATTCAGAATGTTTTGGGAAAATATCTTAGCTGATTCAGTGTGTCTGGGAATATTTTTTATTTTATTATCACACTGGCCGATTCCCACCAAGGCAGGGGCCCGAAAAAGAAAACTTTCACCATCATTCACTCCATCACTGTCTTGCCAGAAGGGTGCTTTACACTACATTTTTTAAACTGCAACTTTAACACCCCTCCTTCAAGTGAAAGGCACTGTACTTCCTATCTCCAGGACTCAAGTCCGGCCTGCCGGTTTCCCTGAACCCCTTCATAAATGTTACTTTGCTCACACTCCAACAGCACGTCAATTTTAAAAACCATTTGTCTCCATTCACTCCTATCAAACACGCTCACACATGCCTGCTGGAAGTCCAAGCCCCTTGCACACAAAACCTCCTTTACCCCCTCCCTCCAACCTTTCCTAGGCCGACCCCTACCCCCGCCTTCCTTCCACTACAGACTGATACACTCTTTAAGTCACTCTGTTTTTGCTCCATTCTCTCTACATGTCCGAACCACCTCAGCAACCCTTCCTCAGCCCTCTGGACAACAGTTTTGGTAATGTAATAAAGTTGGTAGAATTACCGACAATATGTAAAGTAAAAGGACACAAGTGAACTATGTGACATTTTTTGGTGGGCCACAATAAAGTCACATTAGTTGCACTTGTGACCTTTTACCTTACAGTTTTTTGGTAATCCGCTACCTCCTCCTAACTCCAAACTACGAATTCTCTGCAAATTATATTCACACCACACATTGCCTCAACATGACACTCCACTCCTCCAGCCTTCCCTCGCTGCAAACATTCATCCACCCATGCTTCACAACCCATATAAGGCGTTGGTAAAACTATACTCTCATACATTCTCCTCTTTTTGCCTCCAAGGAACAAAGTTCTTTGTCTCCACGACTCCCCAAGGCACCACTCACCCTTTTCCCCTCTCAAATTCTATGATTACCTCATCTTTCATAACCCATCCCCTACCACTCCACTCCCCCAATTTTCGAATAATTCACCCCTCCATACACTCTCCCCCCAATCTGAAATCCAAACTTTCATCACCTAAACTTTTTTTATCCTCATAACCTTACCTTCCTGATTCACTTAATTTTCTTCTTTTACATACCCCACCAAATTCTTTCCACCAATCTCTGCAACTTCTCTTCAGAATCTCCCAAGAGCACAGTGTCATCAGCAAAGAGCAACTGTGACAACTCCCACTTTATGTGTGATTCCTTTATTTTTTTAACTCCACGCCTCTTGCCAAGACCCTCGCATTTACTTCTCTTACAACCCCATCTAAAAAATATATTAAACAACCTCGGTGACATCACCCCATCTTTGTCTAAGGCCACTTTTACTGGGAAATAATTTCCCTCTTTCCTACATACTCTAACTTAGCCTCACATCACCTCGTAAAACTCTTCACTGCTTTCAGTAACCTACCTCCTAAAACCATACACCTGCAACATCTGCCACATTGCCCCCTATCCACCCTGTCATACGTTTTTTCCCCAAATCAATAAATGCCACAAAGACCTCTTTAGCCTTATCTAAATACTGTTCACTTATATGTTTCACTGTAAACAACCTGGCCCACCCACCCCCAAACCTTTCCTAAAGCCTCCTTGTTCATCTGCTATCCTATTCTCCGTCTTACTCTTAATTCTTTCAATAATAACTCTCCCAAATACACTTTACCAGGTATACTCAACAGACTTATCCCCCTATAATTTTTGCACTCTCTTTTGTCCCCTTTGCCTTTATACAAAGTATCTATGCATGCTCTCTGCCAATCCCTAGGTACCTTACCCTCATCCATACATTTATTAAATAATTGCACCAACCACTCCAAAACTATATCCACATCTGCTTTTAACATTTCTATCTTTATCCCATCAATCCCGGCTGCCTTACCCCGTTTCATTTTACCTACTGCCTCACGAACTTCCCCAACACTCACAAATGGCTCTTCCTCTTAGCTAATTCAGAATGTCTGGGAATATCTTAGCTAATTCAGAGTGTCTGCGAATATCTTAGCTAATTTAGTGTGTCTGAGAATATCTTAGCTAATTCAGAGAATCTGGGAATATCTTAGCTAATTCAGAATGTCTGGGAATATCTTAGCTAATTCAGAGTGTCTGGGAATATCTTAGCTAATTTAATGTGTCTGGGAATATCTTAGCTAATTCAGAGTGTCTGGGAATATCTTAGCTAATTCAGTGTGTCTAGGAATATCTTAGCTAATTCAGTGTTTCTAGGAATATCTTATGTAATTCAGAGTGTCTGGGAATATCTTAGCTAATTCAGTGTGTCTAGGAATATTTTAGCTAATTCAGTGTTTCTAGGAATTTTCTTATGTAATTCAGAGTATCTGGGAATATCTTAGCTAATTCAGTGTGTCTTGGAATATCTTAGCTAATTCAGAGTGTCAGGAATTAGCTTAGCTAATTCAGTGTGTTTTGGAATATCTTAGCAAATTCAGTGTGTCTGGGAATATGTTAGTTAATTTGGAATGTCTGGGAATTTAGCTAATTGAGATGTCTGCGAATATTTTAGCTAAATTTATGTGTCTGGGGAAAATCTTTGCTAATTGAGATTGCTGGGAAAAATTTTAAACTAATTCAGTTGTCTGGGGAAAATTTTAGCTAATTCATGTGTCTGGGAAATTTTAGCTAATTTTCAGTGTGTCGGGGAAAATTTTGCTAATTCAGTGTGTCTGGGAACATTTTTGCAATTTTTGTGTGCCCGGGAATATTTTTGCAATTCAGTTGTCTGGGAATATTTTTGCTAATTTTAGTTGTCTGGGAATATTTGCTAATTTAGTG
>NW_026469710.1:0-7500 GCF_026875155.1 Cherax quadricarinatus
TTAGCGGGAATCTCCACTGCTCCAACCGTCTCTCGTTTGCTGCATTTACCACCCAAGCTTCACACCCATAAAGAGTGTTGGTAATACTATCTTTCATACATTCCTTCTTTGCCTCCATAGATAATGTTTTTTGACTCCACATATACCTCAATGCACCACTCACCTTTTTTCCCCTCATCAATTCTATGATTAACCTCATCCTTCATAAACCCATCCGCCGACACGTCAACTCCCAAGTATCTGAAAACATTTACTTCTTCATACTCCTCCTTCCAATTTGATATCCAATTTTTCTTTATCTAAATTCATTTGATCCCCTCATCCCCTTTACTCTTTTCTATGTTCACTTTAAACTTTCTACCTTTACACCACTTTCCCCAAAAACTCATCCACTTAACCTTGCAATTTTTCTTTAGAATCTCCCATAAGACAGTATCATCAGCAAAAAGTAAACTGTGTTAATTCCCATTTTAAATTTGATTCCCCATAATTAATCCCACCCCTCTCCCAAACACCCTAGCATTTACTTTTTTTATAACCCCCCATTTTAAAAATATATTAAACAACCATGGTGACATTACACACCCCGTCTAAGACCTATTTTACCGGGAAGTAGTCTCCCTCTCTTCTACACACCCTAACCTGAGCCTCATTATCTCTAAAAACTCTTTACAGCATTTAGAAACTTACCACCCTATTCCATTACTTGCAACATCTGCCACATTGCCCCCTATCCACTTTATCATATGCCTTTTCTAAAATCCATAAATGCAATAAAAAAACCTACCTTTATCTAAATACTGTTCACATATATGCCTCCAATGTAACACTTGATCACACATCCCCTACCCACTCTGAAAACCCCCTTGCTCATCCGCAATCTACATTCTGTCTTCCCTCTAATTTTTCAATTATAACCTACCATACCACTTTTCCTGGTATACTCAATAAACTTATTCCTCTATAATTTTTACAATCTCTTTGTCCCTTTCCTTTATATAAAGGGACTAACAGGGCTCTCCGCCAATCCCTAGGTAATTTTCCACTCTTTCATACATTTATTAAAAAAAAAGTACCAACCACTCCAACACTATATCCCCACCGCTTTTAACTTTTCTGTCATGACCCCATCAGTTTCAGCTGCTTTACCCCTTTCATTCTACGTAAGCCTCACGTACCTCCCCCACACTTACATTCTGCTCTTCTTCACTCCTAAAAGATGGTATACCTCCCTGACCAGTGCATGAAATTACCACCTCCCTTTCTTCCCAACATTTAAAAGTTCCTCAAAATATTCTCGCCATCTACCTAATACTCCCTCTCCCCATCTACTAACTCCCTATCTGTTTTTTAACTGACAAATCCTTTACTTTCCCTAGGCTTTCTTAACTTGTTTAACTCATCCAAAATTTTTTTTATTTTCATTAAAATTTTTGACAGCCTCTCCCACTCTATCATCTGCTCTCCTTTGCACTCTCTCACCACTCTCTTCAAACCCTTTTTTTTACTGTCCCTATACTCTGCTTTTCTTATAACAACTTATGCTTTGTAAAAACCTCTCATAAGCTAACTTTTTCTCTTTTATCACCACCCTTTAATTCATCATTCCACCAATCACTCCTCTTTCCACCTGCCCCCCCCCTTCTATAACCAAACTTCTGCTGTATATATATAAATTATTACCTTTTCATATAATTTTATATTGCTTATATTTGCCCATAATAGCTAAATCGTAAATGTATTGCTTTATATTGTTATTTGACTTAGCTTCCTTTTGGGTTTGGTAGGATGTAACATATTATGTTCTCGTTCAAGTCTTGATTGTCTAACTACTATAATTATCGCTTGTGGCTCATTAGACTGCCGGGTTCTGTTTCTGGGGCTGCAGCTGTCCCCCGGAGCTATCACATGATCGAGGGGGGGGGTGTCCCCACCTCGCCCGAAGTATTCAGTCTGGTCTAGGGCTCTCTTGGGTTGGACAGATTGTCTGTCTCATTATTCTTGTTAGTTCTGTAGAACTCTGTTCACAGAACATTGTATAGACTTAGTGATTTTCGACGTTGTACTGAGGTTGTGTGTCGCATAGACACTCTAAACAACTCAGGTCCTGAGCTGTAGCTTCTGACCTAATTTGTACTGGTTTCTGTGTACTGTCACAGTCGGTGATTTTCTTATGCTGAACTTAGATTCAGTATTATGGAAGCTTTGTGACTTTTGTGGAGGATCTGCTGATGGTCCCTACTAGCTGTCATTATATTATCTCCTTGTTCCTGATTCTGTGTCGCAGTTGCTTGTTATATTGCTATTGGGCTTAGCATTCTTTTTATTGTTCAAGCAGACTGTTCTGACTGCCAGTTGGTCAAGAAGTTAGTTTATTTGAGGACTTTGTCAGTCACTTGTTTAAGTCTAGTCGAGTCGTGAAACATAGTGAACTACTAAGAGCACTTACACACAAACTTACTTGTACATATTTGTAATATCTTATTAAATGTTAATGTACCAGACAGTACTTAAGAATTATAAATGTGATATGTGCTTTCAGCACAATACTATTGTATACGAGAGAAGTGATATTATTTTGATTACCGTGATTAATTTAATTTGATAATATACCTCTAGACTTAATAAATTTATTAAATTTTAATTTCACTAGTTAGTAGCCTACCAGTTGTAATCCTGAAGCACTATTGAATCATACTGAATTCTAATGGATAATTGGACAAGGATACTGACTAATTGTTATGAAAGCCCAGTAACAGGCTGGATGCTAGAAGGGCAGTCCTTTCTAGTATTCACTGGAGATCTCTAAGCTTTTAGAATCGCATTTTTTTAACATATTATAATAAAAAAATATTGAGGTAAATGTTTTACTAACTCTTACAAACGTACGTGAATGAACTAAACGTAGACACCTTAATACGCATTTATTTTGCCCACTACCTGTTCAGTTTGTGTTCTTACATTGTCTCAACTCTGTATCTCGTTCTCTCTCTCGTTTACTCTTTTGTTAACTAGTTGGCCCTCATTGACGATGGCATCTAAGGTTAGCTGTGATAAAAAGAGTAGTCGTAAGCCTCTTGCTTTAAGTGCCAAGTTAGAGGATGATGGTGTGCCATTCTGATTTTATTCAATAAACACCCTGCCACTCACCTCTCACACATTAATATTAATATTTTAAGGTAAGTAATAAGTGTACTCTGTGTGTATCTTACCTTTCATTGTGTTTTTAATGCCTATTTCTATTGCTAACTTAATATAAGTTAGTGTAAACTTGTTGTCTGGCATTTATTGCATATTTTATGTGCTCTGATAATAATACTTGTGGAGCTGTGTGGTAGCCGGGTGGAGGGACAACATTACATTTTCTCTGTTCAGCCATCAGAGAAAACGTGTATGAATCTGCGTTTGGCCCAGCCACTCCCCCATTCCGCTTATGTTTACAATTTTCGGTATGAATTATTCATTAATTCTACCTTCGTTTATGATGGCATCTAAAGGTAGTTGTTAGAAATGATTGAATTCAGTGAACACAGTATGTCGATGTTAATAATATGGCTCTGGGCCACAGTGTAGGTAGCCGGTAGGTGTAGCCCAGGCAGGCTACACCTACCGGCTACCTACACTGACTTTCTACAAATAAATACTACTCACCTCTCCTCCTATATTAAGACTACACATATTTTAAGGTAAATAATGAGTGTACTGTATATGTATTTTACCTCTCTGGGATGTTTTAAATATTGTATATTAAGTATGAGACGGGGAGCCAGGGCTACCTACACCTGGGCTACCTGCACCTGACTTCCTACAAATAAATAAAACTCACCTCTCTCCTTACATTAAGATTACAAATACTTTAAGATAAGTAATGAATTTACTGTGAATGTATTTTACTTTGTTTGTTTTTTATGCCTAGTTCTATTACTAACCTAATATAATTTAGTGTAAACTTGTTGTCTGGCATTTATATGCATTTATAAATGGAAAAAAAATGGCGTTCTGCCTTCCGGCGAAGTCTGCTTTCCAACGACAGCCTGGAACCTAACCCGCCGTATAAGTGGGGCCCTACTGTACTTGTAAACATGGTGTGCAAAGGGAGTGGGTGTCGCATAGGTCGTTTCTGGGCAGACATCAAAGAACTGTCGTCAGTAGGATGTCTAGAACTTTTAGTAGTAATATCGCAGGCAGTCTGACCTGAGGGAGGTGGGCGATCCAAAAACTGTCACACCGTATTCGGGGAAGCTAGATGCATTGTTAAAGGCATGCAAGCAGCAGCAGCATTAACAGAAACGGGTGGCGCCCCAGCACCTAAAGCAGGTGACAGAGCATCACCAGCAAAAGGTACAGGGGTATGGGAAGAGTCTAGAGAATGGTCCAACAACACAGCCGAGTCTGAACAGGATGTAGGATCAGAAAGGGGCCTGGGAGGAGGAGGGTTATCACTGAACGAAGACTTCATGATAGTTGTGCTTCTTCCATGTTATCTTCTTTCTTGTTATTTTACAGAAAAAAAGAAAGAAGGAAAGAAAAAAAAAAAAGAGACAGCAGAGGGAGTCGCTAGAAGGCATGGAAGGGTCGTAAGTTCCTCCCCTCATCTGAGGGGAGGGCCTCAAGCCCACGAGCAATGAAGATGCAGCATGGAACCCATGCCATACCCTACCCTTCATGCTAGTAAACCAGTGCTCTGGAAGAGCAGCCTCATATCCACAAAGTCACCTCGGTGGACAAAAGAAAGGGCAGTCGGAAACCCGCCACAAAGCATACCTCCTTCGGCTGCCACCTCCCAGAACCAGCAGGCAGCTTCTGGAGATACACCCATCATCTGCAGGACACCCCACCCACTTCTTCGAAATCCAGGAATGGAGCACAGCACCTCAGACAATTCAGATTCCAACCCTGAGGGACCTCAGGGAGTGGGACGAACCCCAGCACACTTCGCCCTACCTAGAAACTGTAATGCCAGAGGGGAGGACCCCAGATACTACAAACAGGATGGAGAAAGGGAAGGGTTGAGAGAGGGAAGGAAAGGGAAAAAAAGGGGGGGGGGATGGGATAGGGAAGGGAGGATTGGGGAGTACTTGGACTCGGTAAGAGGAAAGAGACCAAAGGATTTGATTCCTGAGACCAAGAGCCTCTTTGCCACAGCAAGGAGCCCCCCTTCATTGAAGAGGTGTTAGTATCATAAATTATACTACCTCATATTAATAATAGAGTAAAATACTGAATATTTGTAATCTACCACTCTTCACCTGTCTAGACTTAAGCAGTCTATGCATTAGGTTAAATCTGCCCAAAATGCCTCAGCATGACAGTGGCTTTCTTTGTACCAATCAAATTATGAAGTGTAAGCACACATTGTAACTTAGCAAAGAAATAAAGTTTTTATCTGATTTTTCATTTACCGTTAAGCAATCAGAGGCTGTAGTCTCCCTGTATCTGTGGGTGATACGCTCCAAGACCTAATGGAGATGCCTCACATCGCAAATAGTAGCAAACCCTATACAAACCCTACATACAAACTATAATGAAGTTTAAATGATAAATTATGCACTCAGACAATACAATGGTGATGGTTGGGGATCATCAATAGTAGATATGGTTTGTTTTTCAACCTTTTGGAAAAACATCGTGATAGGAAGTTGTTTCTCTCTTCTCAGCTCATCAAACATTTGCTGAAGAGGTTCTAATGCTTTGGTGGTTATGTAGGTGACTTCAACGTGCAATTTGAAACTTATGATTTGTTTATTTCTGGAATTTTTCATTTAATATTTTGGGGCAGCATTAAACCACAGACAGCTGAAACCACAAAAACTGAATCAATTAAACCACTACACTAACAACTGCCATCTGTTTAACACTCCAGTCTTAATCCCATCCATTTCTGCTGTTCCTGTTTCAAACTTTTTTATTGCTTTACTTACTGCATTCACACAATTTCAGATTACTTAATTCTAATATTGTAGTACACCAAATTCCTACTCCTCCTAAGTATTAACCCTTAAACTATCCAAATGTTGATCTACGCTGACATACGTAGCTCTCCAATTGTAGACCTACATTTTTTTTACACAAGAAAGCATGTAAAATCGGACGTAGATCTACGTCCAGAGCACTAAGAACGTGAATGAAGATCTATGTTTGGACAGTTTAACATTTAAACTGTCCAAATGCATATCTATGTTCACGTGCGTAGCACTCTGAACGTAGATCTACTTTTTTTTACATGCTTTCAAATGGAAATAAATAAATAAATAAATGGAGAAAATAAATGTCGGAGCGCTACGTATGTGAACGAAGATCTACGTTTGGACAGTATAAGGGTTAAGTAAGTATTCCATTTAATCATCTGCATTCAAAAATCAATGAAAGCATTTGCCCTATCTTTCAAAGCATATCAATCATCATCCAGTAGAGGCAAACAATGTATACACACATGAAATTTTTGAACTTACCTCTTTTCAACAGCACTAATAAAATCAGTGAACTCTGGGAATGGAGTGCCTTTTCCCCATATTCCTAATCGAACCATGTATGCCATATTCTTTGGTTCCGAAGCTCCTGTCGCAGATGCATAAACGACACGTGCCTTAGGCAATCTAGTTTGCAATTCTAAAACAGTTAACCCTGTTTTAGTTGGTTTTCCTGACCCAACTGGGCTTAGATTTTTAGCTCGATGGCATTCATCAAACACAATCTGAAAAAAAAAAAAAAAAAAAAATACAGTAAATTAAACTGTTCACCTTTACAAAACTATATATATATTATATATATATATATATATATATATATATATATATGTATACACACACACCTACATCCGACTTACGACCTGCTCGACTTACGACCACTCGACTTACAACCATGTTTTTTATGCCAAATTTCTGAGAAATAAACAACAACCCATTATATACAAAAAAGTGTCACAAGTGCTATCACCAATCACTGCAACACTCTTTAACAAATCCATTGAATCCTCTACCTTTAATACAGTTTTCAAAATAGCAAGGGTTACCCCGATCCATAAAGGAGGAGACCACACAGACTTCAATAACTATAGGCCAATATCCAACTTACACCCTCTCTCTAAAATCTTCGAAAAATTAATCCATAAGCGTATCTATTCCTACCTCATCTCCCACAACATACTCAACCTCTGTCAATTTGGGTTCAGGCCTAATAAAAATACTAATGATGCTATTATTCACATGCTAGAACATATTTATACAGCAATAGAGAAAAAGAAGTCTCACTGGGGATCTTCATTGACTTACGTAAAGCTTTCGATACAGTTGACCATGACTTGCTCCACATAAAATTGTCGCACTATGGTATAAGACGGCACTCCCTCAACTACCTGACGTCATACCTCAGCAACAGAAGCCAATGTGTGTACACAAATGGGGCAAACTCTTCCACACAGCCAATTACAGTTGGTGTCCCACAGGGAAGTGTCCTAGGCCCTCTTTTCTTTCTCATATACATAAATGACCTACCAAATGC
>NW_026469711.1:0-12528 GCF_026875155.1 Cherax quadricarinatus
TTTTCGGCTCACCAACACAGTGACAGATCCTCTCATGCCGCCCACTTTTTTAAACAAAAAGAACTGGACAGACGTGGCAGATTTTCGTAAAACCTCAAAAAACGCTTTTGCTTTATGAGTAATATTCCGCAAGAGAACATCATTCAATCCGGACCCAAACTTAACTACTTTCTCACAAAAAAAAACTCCCCCCCGTTTTTGGGCTCACTAATTATTAGCATGAGCGAAATTTTTAAAAGTAACTTTTTCCCTAACCTCATCTTTATTTTTATCGCTCTGAGTTTTCAAGTGTCGAAAAATAAAACTCATCTTTTTTTACTTCATATCAAAATCAATTTAAAATTAAGGGTTAATCATGTATGTCCCAAAAACTTTTAATTTTTTACACCAACAACAATTAAATTTTAACAAAATTTAAAATATACATACTCTCTAAAGAATAAAAAAATTGTCAAACCTCGCTGCATTACTGATTTTATCAGCGATACAAAAGGCTGAGTGCAAAACCCTGAATGAAAAAAAAAACTTCCCCTTTTTGTGGGGAAATTTTTTTGAGGAGCACGTACTTTTTGCGGAAAATTTTAGACGAAAAGATAAGATAAGTTTTAAAGAGAAATATTCTAGAAAGCCCCTTTTCCTTTGAACTCACATTGAGGAAATCAAAATTTTTGCTCCTAATTGTGTGTACTGAGGGGGAAGAAAAATTTTTTACTCCTCAGTGGAGTATTTGCGAACTCTGGACGTGGTTTCACAATTTTCCCAAATTTTATCTATCCAGTAACGACGAATTGTTTGCCTTCCGAATTTATCGTTAGGCAGTAACGACGAATTGTTTGCCTTCTCCCAACATTTGAAAAACCTCCACTTTGACTTCACCAAACATACCGGACATTTGAACTGGAATCCCAGTGGGCGTTGGATCCGTTTTCAAAGTCAACAAGCAATGTCACCTCACGGGAAAGAAGAATTAAAATTGACAAAAAAAAGGGGAAATAAAATTCAATTTCAAAAATGGTTACCAAATTTTGGCTACAAAAACCGATTCGCAATTGTACCCAAATTGTGGAGAAGACTTATAGATTACAAAAAAGGGAATATTTATTTCAAACAAATGTTAAAAAAATTTTTTTTGTTTTTCCAAAACCGACTCCCTTTTCTGGAAAAAATTTGGCCTTTTTTCCTTAAACGATCGATTCATCCCAATGTTTTATTTGGTGTTATTTGGATTTTTTAAAAACCTTTTTTTTAAAAACTAAAAATTTGGAATCTTTTTTTTTGGGGTACCGAAGGGGCCCTGGCCGTTTTGTTATTGCCTATTTAACCGGTTATTAAAAGTTTCAAAATTCTCCTTTATAAATTATATAGGCCCAAATTAAAAAATTTTTGGTTTTAAATTTTTAAAAAAGTGAAAAATCGAAAAATTTTTTTAAAACTAAAAAAATTTAATTTGGGCCAGTAAGCCCTAAAGATTAGGAAAACCGTTTGTTTTAAATTTTTCGTATATAATCATTAATGTTTTATAAATATAAACCATTTTCAAAAGAGTCACATATCAAAAAAAATTTTTCTAAAATTTCCGTTTTTAATACCCCAAAATGTCTTGTCTTCTCTCCATTTGTGTTATTAAGTCGTTAACCTCGTCGTCAATACCAACTAAAGAGTACTATTGTAGGGGTGTGCTATTGTAAAAAATTTTAAATTTTTTGATATTTCTACGAATTGTGTCTCTCTAAGTTAAAAAAGTGATAATCGTATTTTTTAAATGTGCCATTTTTAATGAAATAATTGTGATTTTTTTTTTTATTTCAGAAATTGTTCCCCTAAAATTTTTTGTCATTTTTCGAGTAGTGACTTTTTTTTAGTTAGGTTTCTAAACAAAACCCAAAATCTAGCCAAATATTATTTACGTAAAAAATCCCTTAATTCATACAAAAACATTTTTTTTACATAAAAATTTTTTGACTCCCCAAAAAAAAACCCCATGCTTTACTACTTGAATTCTCAAAATATTAAAAAAGTGGCGGATTCAGTGGGGGGTAATGGGGGAAAAAGCCGGGGGAACTGAAAGTTGACGAAAAAAAACCAAAAACCCCGCGGCCGACAAAAAAAAACGCGAAAAATTTTTTGGGGGAATTTGCCAAAAATTCTTCAGTGTACATTTCTCTTTTGGATACAATCCGCGAAGATTTGAAAACGCCTTTTTTGAGAAGTATTTGGATGCTCCTTCCGAAAAATTTTGTGCTTTGAAAAACCCAAAAATGGAAAATCTTATTGACTGCTTGATATATAATTTAAAGGATAATGAACCCTCGTGCGAATTTTAAGCTCAAAAGAAACTGGGGTTTTCATTGGGGGGAAAGCAAAAATCAAAACCGACTACGGGTTGAAAACGTTGAAGAACTGCGAGTAGACCATACTCCATAATTCTAGTTTCCTCGAATGCGAGCTCTGAACGCAACGAAAAAAAACATTTCGCCGCGGGAAAACGGGGGCAGGACGAAATCTTCAAGATAGATTGATGACTTTGAAGCATGTATAAGCTTGGTCCACATATTTTGTTTTGTGAAATTTTCTTTTAAACGAGGTGTGTTAAAAAAGTATCGCAAATCGTAACTGAAGTTTTCTTCGATTAGGGGCGTGGTGCATAGAGTTCTTGCCCCAAGGAAGAAGGCAATAAGGAATTTACGCTCCCTTGACAAAAAAAGACGGCATCGAAGGAGGAGCTAAAGAAGATAAAAAAAAATGTTTTTTGAAGTGCTTCAAAATTGGAAAAGCCTTTGGCAAAAAGGTTAAATTTTTGGGGGATTCTTTGAAGGGGACAAAAAGATATTAATGAATAAAAAAATAATTTTTAAAAAAAACAAAAAATTCGCGATATTTTTTTGAAAACACCTCGTCACGAATGGTACAGTATTTAAATTACAATAAATTTTAATCCGACGTTACGATTTTTGTTTTTTTCAATTTTGTAGGATTTAAATTTTGAAGTCGATTTGAAATCTTCCACCATGATTTTAAACTATATAAAGATTATTTTTTAAAATCTTATATTTTAATAAATGTTAATTAAACCCTCCCCCCTTTCCAAAAAAAAAAATTCAAATTCACCACTGATTAATAATTTAGATTTTTGTTTTGTTTGAAAATCATTGATTTGACTAAAAAAAATAAAATTTTTTCTTCAAGGATGAGGCACAAAAAAAAGGCAGTTTCGACATATTTGGTAAAAAGCAGCGATATGCCACCCCCCTCTTATCAGAAAGAGGTACTATGCCGATAGCTATCCAACTAACATGGGAAAGTACGCTTTTTTTATTTGGATTTTGAAACTTATACTTCAATTTTCAAAACTTAGGACCTTTTAAAAATTAATTTTAATATTTTAACTTCATCAATGCTCGAACTTTCCCCACACCCCCGGGCAACAGTAATGTCAAAATATATTAGATCCCCCCAAAGCACCAATCAAATCCTCAAAAAAAACTTACTTTCCGTCCCTTCGCCACGCCGCCCCGATGGTTCATATTTAAAATTTAAAATGCAGATTCTTTATATCCGCCTTGGGTAAGTATTTTCTTTTTGATTAATCAATATAAAAATTTTAAAAATTGATCGCTCCCCCATAAATAGCAAATACTGTTTTTGTAGCTTAAAATTTTCGAATTTACAGAAAATTTGCTTGCTTTCTACACCCTTAAAACAATTTTTTCTAAGGCATAACCCAAAACCAAAAAATTTGGGGGAATTCCATTTGCAAAATAACCCATTTTTCGCAAAAAACAGATATTTACAAACCAATTTGATAAACTTTAAATTCTATTTATTACAAAACCATATGTATAATTGATGTAGTGAGCGATTTTTATCACATAATTTCTTATTATATTATTTTTGGAAAATACACTTGTTTTAACCTTATAAATCTATTTCAAAGCGCCAATTTAAGCCTAAAGAAACATTCCTTTTAATTTATTATATTCTTGAAACCCTTGCACAGATTTTATATAGGGCTCAAAATTTAAAGACATTGTACTAATTTAGTAAAAAAAATTTACCTGTTTTCCATAAAAAGGGGGAGTTTTCATGAAAAATTCCTAATACTTTGGCGGGTTAAAATGATCAGCAGGGCGAAAAATTGAAATTTCGGTTGACTGTCTGTCTGGAATAGCTCGATGAAACTTTGTATGGGTTTCCTTAGTAAAAAAAAAATTCGAGGTAGTAGGGGGAAACGGACCACTGCCCCTTCCCCAAATGCTATTAGCCGAAAAATGTAAAACCCATAAATAAACTAATTAAGTTAAAACTGTAATTGTTTGAGAAATCGCTAAAAGGAGACCGTGGGAAAAAAATTTTTAAAATTATATAAAATTCTACTTAAGCTACAACCCCCAAATTTGTAATCAATCTTAAAAACTTCAAAAACCCAAAGGCTGGATGAATTCGGAGGTTAATCCTTGATCACTTGAAAAAAAACTTACCTATCCCCCATATAACTAATTCGGATTTTTCGAAAAATTCGGGTGACTTTGTAAAGTATGTATTTCACTGGGGTTTTTACTCTTCCCCAAAAATATAAAATATTTGTTTGCACCCGAACTTTTCCGCTTTCCCCTTACCCTTTTTAATTTTTAAAAAAAGAAAAAACGTTTACTTGGGCACCAAAATAATAAACGCTTCACAGGGGCAAAGTATACGTATGTAAACCGATCTAACAATTTTTTTGGGCATTAAAATTTTTAATTACAGCATATTAGCAGTAATCCCGAAAAATTTCTAAGATACCCCGCAAACCAAAATTTTTCCCTAAAGCCCCTTTTTCCCATCGTTCGGTTTCTTAGGGAGTATATGCTTATAGGGTCGAACAATTTCATCGGATATTTTATTATTCTATGAAAAATAACTCATAACAAATTTCATGAAGATAATTCTTAAAAGAGAAATTTGCATGCAAGCATTTGATTCCGATCATTCGTTTCTATGGAGCTGTGTGTATAGTTACCCCATCTGTACAATTTCTTTGGAACAAATGTTTTTAGAAAATACGCTATACCCAAAATTTTGGAAGATAAATTTTCAAAAGTGAAAGTTTCCTCAAGAACTTGATTCCGATCGTTCAGTTTTTTTGGCAGTATATTTATAGTGGTCCAATCGGCAGTTCCGACAAAAGACACCCTTTTTGAAGAGGAATTTACGTATCAAAATTTCAGAACGTATCTTAAAAATGAGGGGTAGCTCGTATGATACAAAGACGGAAAGGGAAATCGGGTCACTCAACATACTGACATTTATATATGTATGTACTTTTTGGGATCCCACGCTTTTTTTGGGGGTTACAAAATTCGTGACAAACTTATATACCCTGTTTTAGGCTGTTTGGGTTTAAATTTCAAAACAAAGTAAATGTGTTAAATTTAGTATTAGCTATCTTTTTGTTGTTTTTTGACAATTTTTTAAGACAGGTAAAACCGGAAACTTAAAATTTAATTGGGGAAAGTTTTTTATTTTATTCTTTTTTTTTAAATTTCGAGGGGCTCGTTCGAGCTCCGACTGGTAAATGGCGAAAACAAGCATCATTTTTAAAAAAATACGACGATGTTTCCACCGGGCTACAAACAACACCAAACCGTAGTTTTTTCGGGATAAAAGACGCTCTTTTATCTTTTTAGTTTGCTATTCGCCCAAATGGGGCTTTTTTGCGTGTTTAAAGGGTTTGCCCGGAAAGTAATAGGACGAGAGATTTAAAAAAATTTATTGAACTAATCGTTCAATTCTTTAAAAACTTTCAAAAAAATTCCTGCGTCGATGCAGCCTGCCAGCGCGATTTCCAAGTATGAAAGGCGGCACAGAAGGCATACTCCGGAATACATGGAGAGCCGAGGTGCGTGCTGCTTGGGGTTCCCCCCTTTTATCGCATTTTCAGGCAAAAAAAAAAAAACAAAACAAAAAGTCGGGGGGGCCATCGGCTGGGCGGTGCGAGACGTTGGATGCGGCCTTTGGGTTTGTTCTTTCCCCAAACGTGTTTTGTACCTTTCCCAAATTTAAATCTCAGCACCAAATCGTCAACCCGTTTCTGCATTCGACCCCCCACTGTTTTTAGTAAAATTTTTTGCTGCGGCGCATAACCGTACTACTGGACGGGGTCTATTCGGGCAAAAAATTTTCCCAAAAATAAAGTGGTCCAAAAATGGTGCGGTTTTGGTCCTTTAACCTTAAAAAATTGAGTGAACGCATATATGTATATAATGGGTTTTTCAATAAGATGCTACAAAGCTATTTTTTTTTGTGAAAGTGCATTCGATGTCATAAATTGGAATCATAGAGCATAAACTTAGTACCCCCCGGGGAAATAGTCAAATGTGTCAGTCAACGACCAAGGCGTCCAATTCACTGGCCTTTTGTGAGATAAAACGTTCCCCCAAGCTTTTTTTTTAAAAAATTTGGAACCGCAATTTTGCCCAATCCATATCTTTTAATTTGGGATCAAAAATACAGGTTATCATTGAGGGGTGCGTTTTCCATTCTGAAAACGTGCGGCTTGTCACCCGGGTAGATGTGTTCAAAAAGTACACGAATTTTTTTTTTTTTTTAAAAATTTTTTATTTTTTCATGAATATTATTTTGTCCCTTAAAAGTAATCCCATAAATATTTCACTTTGCCAACTTTTTTTTCCAACTTCGAAGCACTTAAAAAAATCTTTTTTTTTTTTTATCTTCTTCACTCCTCCTTCCATGCCCCCTTTTATTCGCAAAGAAGCAAAACTCGTCCTTTCAGGGACCTTCATTTAGGGAACAAGAAAAAGTCACAGGGGCCAATCTGGGGAATACGGGGGGCTGGGCTAATTAGTGTGTTGTTTTTGCCAAAAAGTCGCGCACAAGCAACGAGGGTTAGCAGGGCGTTTTGTGGTGCAAAAGCCAATTTTTGTTCTCCACAATCCGGGGTTTCTGGCGGATTGCTTCGCGCAAAATTGCGTATAAACTTACAGGTAATATCCTTATTTTACCGTTCTTTCCCTTTGGGGAAAAACTTATGATGCACCACGCCCCTGCAATCAAAAAAACTGCGTTACGATCGCGTCTTTTTTAACACACCCGTAAGGGGGTCCAATGACAAAAAGAACCTATGAGCTAATTTAAAAAAAAAAAAACGGGTTTTCCGAGTGAACAATTTCTGTGGGATTTTTGCGAAACCCTGAATAAATTTTTGTGCCAAATTTCGTGAAAAAAATTTTTCTAAAAGGGTTTTTTTTATACAAGGCTTAAGTTTGACCCGGAATATGATAGGGTAATTTCTATAGTTTTTTCGTTCGGGATTCCGACAAAAGAAAGGGGGCTCTTTGCGAGAAAAACCGGTGAAAATTTTAGATCGATATCCCTAAACCCAGAGACCCGGCTGACAGACACCTCGATTTGTTAAATCATTCAGGGGTTTTTTTTGATTATATTTGAATTAACCCATTATGGTTTCGAGGGTATTGAAAAGTTGTGGAACGAACAGAATAAAATTTGGGTTTAAATAATCAGTTTGTTTATGGCAATTCCGGATCCAAACAAATCATTTATAATTATCCGTGATTTTGTACAAAAAGATTATGAAAACCCTGTGCAAAACTTTTTGATGAAAGTTTTCTAGGAAGGTAATATTTATTTAAAATTTCTTTGGGAAAAACTCCAGGGATTAATTTATTTAAAAATTTTTGAAAAAAAAGACATAAAAACAATTTGGAAGAATAAGTTCGGTGCAACCGAACAATTTTTTCTTAACAATTTCAAGAATTAATGCCCTGAAATTTTAAGGTTTAAAATCCAAACAAAATTTTGGCATACTTATATGTTAAAAACGAAATAATTATATGATATTGGGAGTTGGGGGTATATCACTCGATTTTATCTATTTTTTCCAATACCCCATAAATGTACACGCTGCATACTAAGAAGTCAATCATATAGATTAAATTTAGCCCGGGTTTGGGCAAAAACCCAAATCTAGTTTAGGGGACTAAGGATACTGTTATGACTAAAACACCCTCTTCATTTTTCTGGGAAAAAGACATTTGGCCCATTATGGGGGACAAAAACACCCCCAACTTCGAAAAACGTATATTTGGAAAAGAAAGGTTTTAAAAGAAGTATTGGCCCCCATTCAACCGATTTTTTTTCATACGACATCCATTGTCAGAGAAGAATTTACCTGATTTTTTAAATTTTAATTTTCAGCATTGGGGCCCAAAATTTTTCGATCAAAGTCAACTAAGATACGGGGGGAAATAATCGGTTCTCAAGTTCGTTCCAAAGCAAACAGGACTTTTTGAATCTGGCGCCCTGGGGCCCATCTAATGTCGACTGATGCGTTAAAAATCTGCTATTTTCATCATTGTCCATGAAAAATTTTCATGGCTTTTAAATTTAATTGGAGGGAAAATTATTGCGTTTTAAAGTTCAGTATGTTTGTTTTATGGGACGAAAATGAGCTTCGAACAAGAGCCAACAAAAATTTGTTTTAAAATTGGTAAAATTTTTACCAAACGCAATTGATAAAACAATTTTAGACGTGTTTGCCTATACCGACAGAGTGCCCGAGTGGTTTCATCATTGAAATTCATGGAAAGGGGAATTGAACATTCCAAAATATCGATTTATCGTTTTTCACCAAACTTTTGAGCTTAGAAAGGTGGTGCACGGTTTGTTCCGCAAAATTGACTTACACCAAAATTCTCAAAACCCCAACATTCGAAGAACGATTATTTGACCAAAAAATCATATTTCCACTTTAAACCCCTCCCCTATTAAACCCAAATTGGGCACAGGGGGACTTTTTCCTTTTTGGGAAAAATTTTATTTTCCCATGAAAGGAAACGTATGCAGAAAAAGGTCATTCAAAAGGCTGCACCGCATACTGAGGCCATCCCGGCCAACGAGCAAAACACTGTTGACTGCTTTTGAACCGGCAAAAATCTGTTTTAAAGCAGAAGTAACATTTTGAATAAAATAAATTGATTTTGCCGAGAAAACCATTTGTTCTGTTTTTTTAAGCCTGTTTACTTTGGAAACCTTGGTTTGAACTTTTTTGGTTGGATTTAAACAATAGCGGTCATAACGGCATGACAAAGGGGGCATTTTTTTCTGAAAAATTTTCCCTATACACTAATTACTTCTTTATTGTGTAAAAAAGTGAATAAATCAAATGGAATTTAAATTTTGGGGTATTTGGGGGAAGTTTTGTTTTCCCATTCCCGTACTGTGATATAGAAATGTAGATTAGACGAAATTTTTGGGCAAAATCGAAGGGGAATTTCCAATTAGGGTTTCCCCCCAAAAAATGGTAAGTCATCCAACCATCTCGCAGGTAAATTTTAATGTTTTTGGCGTATTTAGTTATGTTTTTTGCGCATTTAGTAGTTTTTTTACAGTACCCTTATTACGTGGGTTTTTCTTCCCATTTCATCCCTTGGGTTAACGAATATAGCGTTTAGGGAGTTTGGAGACTGTACTTAAACTTTTTGGGGGCAGGCCCCCTTTTCAAATTTTTTTGCTCACAGAAATTTTGAGTTAGTTTAGCTTTTTTAGGGTTTCGGTTAATTCGTTTTTTTAGGCGTGGGGTGGTTCTTACGGCTTGTAATTTTTTTTTTATAAAAAAACCCGCAAACCAACTTTTTTAAGATTTTCTGATTTTTACTTTGGTTAAGTTGCCGGCGGCAGAAAAAACAGAAACCCCAATTTGTAAACCCCAAATTTCAAGTTGGGTTAAAAAATTTAATTTCTGTAGCAACGAGTTTGCAAAAATAGTTACTTTAAAGAAGATTAGGGCAATTTAGGTTCCATTTTTAAAATTCCCAAAATTTTTCCCCCAAACTGAGAGTTTTTTAAGAATAAAAAAAAACAGTTAACAAATCCCAAAAAAAAAAGTTTAATGACTAATTTGAAACTTGCCAGCCTTTTTAAAAACCCCAATGGAAATTAAAAGGGGGTTAACAATATATTATGATTTTATTCTGTTTTTTAAATATTTGTTTTCGTCATTTTTATGTTTTTTTTTTCCATATAAGGTAAATTTGATTTATAACGAATGATATTTAAAATTTTCATATATCAATGTTCTTTTCTGCTCAACAGGTTTTCCCTCCTCAATAGTTTGCTCGCCTTCATTACCAATGCACATCTTCACCGATCGCAGGCATCAAAATAAGTGAATGCAAGTTGGCAGTAAAGGGGTACCCTTCCAGAGGCATATGGGGATTTAGGGGCAGGGCCGCTCCCATGTTCTCAACTAACGAATACATTTGACTGGTGCTAGCAACATCCAATTGCCACGAACTCACCCAATAAATATTAAAAAATTTCAGCTCCACAAAACCACAAGCATTACAGGTAAGGGAGTATGATTCAACGATCCAAGAGCACCTAAAAAACACCCTAAAGTATATTAAGGATCCAAATAGGTCTAAACCACAGCAACAGTATTAAGGGCGAATCTAGTTGGGGGGGTGTACCCACTGTTCGGTAGTCTTAAAATTTCCAATATTCCCCTTTGGGGTATTAGGGGAATTTTTTGTAAACCGCAACGGACCTTTTAATCCGGCAAACCTTAGTATTTTTTAAAAGCTGTTTGGTACAACATTGGCATAACCGTCCGATGGGCATTTTAGTAATGTAGGAGCGCACGGGATTCCCGAAGGAAATACGAGCCTAATTTATGACCCTTCGGCTCCCCTGTTGTCGGTCCAAAACTACATTTTTCCAAAGAAATACCGTAAAAATTGCATAGGTCAAAGTAGAAAAAATGCAGAAAAAAAGAATAATTGGAAGAGAAAAAAAAACTGAGTTTAACAATAAGATTAGATTTTAAATTCATTTAAAACAAAAACCTAAATTAGTACTTACCAACGAAAAGACCCGATGCTGGAAAAGGGTTTGAATTAAAATAATAAAGTAATAAAATACCAACCCAAAATTCATCCCCATTGTTTAAATTTCCCCCGAACCCAAAACATACGGCAACACCATAGAAAATTGAAAGTTTTGCTAAAGGGACTCACTTAGAATTAGCACCCGTTTAGTTCTAGAGAGAAAGCATTAGTATACAAAATTTATAATCGCCCTTTTTACTCTCACAACACGTTAAAAAGGGTGTAAAAGTTTTTGATTAAAAAACGGTTTCTGTAATTAACGAGAGAGATCGATTTAAATTCGGGAAACGTCCGTTATCCGTGCAATCGAAAATTTGAGTAAAAGGAGAAAATTGCAGTTAGCAAAATGGGAGCCTGCACCCCACAAAGTGCCTTTAAAAATTAATAAAATTTTCTGTTTTTAAGTATAAATAAAAGCTATATACCAGGTTGTTAAAAATTTTGTCGTTTGATAAAAAAAACAAAATTTTTAAAATATTCAAAATACCCTTATTATTCAGTAAATTTCCCAAACATTAAACACTTGCTTTCGTTATCCCCCAATTGGGGTTCCCCGGGAAAGGTCGCAAAATACCTTTCAACAGCCGTTATGCTTCATTTGATGAAAAACGTTTTGCCACGTAACATTTTTGGTTTTGGAAAAGAAATGGAAGTCGCGGGGGGGCCAAACTGGTAAATCGGAATTCGAACTTTAATTCATGAAATTTTAGCCATTGTCAAAATCTCTTGTGACCGGGCGTTGTTTGGAGGTTTTTTTCTTTTTGCAAATCGGTCTTTTTATGATTTTTTTCCCTTCACTGGGCCAAAAAGGTTTCAATAATATTTAAATTAATTGTTTAATTTGTAAATAATCCCACATGAGTGTTAGAGCCCCTATAAATCTCTCTCAGTCGACGATGACTTCCAAAATCAATCCGGATTTCGGCTTTTATTGCCGGGGGTTATGGTTTTTTGGACGTCCTTCACGGGACGTCTTTAAAGGGTTGTCACGTTTTAAAATTCAGCAATCCCCTTTTCTACTGTTTCTAATTTTAGGGGAACAATCATTTACCTTTTAAAATTCGTTCGTGAATTTATTTTTGTCTACAACCCTTCCCAAAATTTTTTCCCTGCAAAAAAAATACGGTAACACGGTGCCACTAAATGGCTTGCAAACAAAGAATGAATTGACGATAAAAAAAATTTAAACAAAACAAAACAAAAATTTTGGGCCCAGTAGCAATGCTCTTTTAGAAAAGTAAATTTTTTGAACAACCCCTTTCAATTTTGAAAACCACTAAAATGCGTTGTTCGCTAAAGAAAAAACAAAAATGAAAATCTTGCGTGGGAGGTATGGGAAAAGGAAAGCATCTAAATTACATACAAAGTAACAAGGTGGGCACCACCCTTTTTTTTTTTTCCCCCGCAACTACCAACCAAATTTTAATCAAATTGATCCTTACCTTCACATTCCGTTACATTAAAAAAAACAAATCAAAATAGGGTTTCTTCCCATTAACAAATTTTAATTTTTCTTTTTTTCTTACTGTACAATAATAAATCAAACCCCCAATGAAGATATTGAAATCAAACTTTGTAAATTAGTGTTTTTCAGGGTGGTATCTATTTTGAGATGCAAAAAAAA
>NW_026469712.1:0-13080 GCF_026875155.1 Cherax quadricarinatus
TTTTGCGACATAGAATGACAGTTTCGAAAGGGCCTGCGACAGTAAAAGGGGTTAAATACCACGCCTAAACCACTCCTCACCACGCCTCTACCACTGCCTCCACCACTGCCTCAACCACTGCCTCAACTACTGCCTCTACCACTGCCTCTACCACTGCCTCAATCACTGCCTCAACCACTGCCTCTACCACTGCTGTCACACTCAATCTACATGCACCAAACAATGAATTATTGTGAAATGTTTGGAAGAGTGAAGAGGCTAATGCTCACTCTAGCATAAACACAGACAAATTGACTCGTGATGCCTCCACCACTGCTTCAACCCTTGTATTTTTTGCACAATTTCCTTCTTCAATTCTATCGTATAATTATTATTATCATTACCAGTAGAAGTAGCAGAAATGTTCGATTCTTTGCCATGTTCAAGAGTAAACAAATGATGTCACTGTCCAATACCTGTCTGAAAGGCCATTCCAATATGTAGTCATGAATGAATTTTATTTTATTTTATTTATTTATTATTATTTGGACATGATACATAGTTGCACAAAGAAATAAGATAAGAGATAAGATTTCGTTCGGATTTTTAACCCCAGAGGGTTAGCCACCCAGGATAACCCAAGAAAGTCAGTGCGTCATCAAGGACTGTCTAACTTATTTCCATTGGGGTCCTTAATCTTGTCCCCCAGGATGCGACGCACACCCAGGTACCTATTTGCTGCTAGGTGAACAGGACAACAGGTGTAAGGAAACGTGTCGAAATGTTTCCACCCGCCGGGAATCGAACCCGGGCCCTCCGTGTGTGAAGCGGGAGCTTTAGCCACCAGGCCACCGGCCACCTAATACAGTGGTTGAGTGTACATGCCAAAAGTCCCTTGTATGCAGAGCATTATGGGCAGCTTAAAATTAACTTAAGATTAACTAAGCAATGATATATTCAGTGGTAAAAATTACAGTAAACAAATTACAACATGAAGTACAAATGAGTATTTCAAATAAGAAGCTTTGTAGTTGTACAAATTTGTAGCACAATAATTTATAACATAATCAGTAAAAATTGAATAAAATTTATGATTTGTAGTGCAGAAATAGGTCATATGGTCAACTGATGAGTTACTGTGCATTCAAGAGAATGGAGTATTCTATTAGATAATGTAATTACAAAAAAGCATAGCTTCATAGGGTCACAGGTTATACATTTATGAGATACAGTTATTCAGTATTCATTTAGTTGTGGGTGAGTAAGTGGTTTTTAACCCTTTGACTGTCGAAAGGCCCAATCCTGAAGTGTCTCCTGGTGTCGCATAATATTCGAAAAAAAAGTTATTTTTTCTTATGAAAATGCTAAGATTATTTTTCTGATTGTTTTAGTCCAAAAAAAAAACAATTTCCCATCAGTACTTACCGAGATACAGAGGCATGAAGTTTGCAGAAAATGAGCTGCGAATGGCAACAGCGGCGACTGCCGCTCACGCGGTAAATTTTGGTTTACTTGTATTCGACGGTTTCTTGTTTTTTTCACTATTTTGTTTTTCCACATAACTTTCGTGGCCTGTGACACCAAAGTATTTATTTACTTATTTATTTATTTATTAATTTGAACATGATACAAAGAAGTGAAAAAAAATACAGTAGTTAAGTGTAACATGCCATGCAAAGCATTATGGGTAGGCTTAAAATTAACTTAAGATTAACTAAGCAATGATATATTCAGTGGTAAAACATTATTGTAAACAGATAACAATTCAGCACAAATGAATATTACAAAGACAGGCCATATGGTCATTTACTGTGTTGCTGTGCATTCAGTAGAATGGTGTATTCGGTTAGGTAATGTAATGAAAAGTTACAAAGTTCGATTGGGTCACACGTTAAACATTTATGATATACAATTATTCAGTATTTATTTAGTTGTGGGTGAGTAAGTGATTTTTAAGAAGAGTCTTGAATTTATAAACAGACAGTGTTTCTTTTATATTCACAGGTAATGAATTCCAGATTTTTGGACCTTTTATGTGCACTGAGTTTTTGCATAGTGTGAGATGGACACGAGGAACATCAAAGAGTGATCTGTGCCTTGTGTTATGGTCATGTGTTCGGTTGAGGTTGGTAAGGAGACGTTTGAGGGGAGGGTTTATATTCGAGTTAAGTGTTCTATGTATGTAGTAGGTACAGTAATAAGTATGGATGTTTTGTATGGTGAGTAGGTTTAGAGTTTTGAATATTGGTGGAGCATGCTGCCTGTAGTGGGAATTTGTTATCATTCTGACTGCAGCCTTTTTTTGGGTAATTAGTGGTCTGAGATGGTTTATTGTTGTTGAGCCTGATGCACAAATTCCATAGTGAGATAGGGTAAATAAGTGAGTGATATAGGGCCAGGAGGGGTGGCTGTGGAACATAGCACCGTATCTTCGATAGAATGCCTACGGTCTTGGAAATTTTCTTGGAAATTTGTTGTATATGTGTTTGAAATTTGAGTCTATTATCAAGGTAGATTCCTATGAATTTTCCCTCTGTGAGCTTTGTGATAGGTGATCCATTTATCATTATGTTAAGAGGGACATCTGTAGCTCTGTTACCAAACTGAATGAAGTAGGTTTTGTTAATGTTTAGTGTAAGTTTGTTAGTCCTCATCCAGGTAGATATTTTCTGTAATTCAGTATTCACAGTATTGGCTAGCATGAGTGGGCTCGGGTGAGAGAAGACGTATGTAGTGTCATCTGCAAATAGTGTGGGTTGAGTAGTTGCAATGCATATGGTAGGTCATTTATGTAAATGAGAAAGAGAAGAGGGCCAAGGACACTTCCCTGTGGGATACCAACTGTAATTGGCTGTGCAGAAGAGTATGCCCCATTTGTGTACACATATTGACTTCTGTTGGTGAGGTATGACTTTAGGTAGTTGAGGGAGTGCCCACTTATACCATAGTGCGACAATTTTATGTGGAGCAAGTCATGGTCAACTGTATCAAAAGCTTTACGTAAATCAATGAAGATCCCAATGGGACTTTTTTTTTCTCTAGTGTAGTGTATATCTGTTCTAGAATGTGTATAATAGCATCATTCATATTTTTATTAGGCCTCAACCCAAACTGACAGGGGTTGAGTATGTTGTGGGAGATGAGGTAGGAATAGATTTACTTATGAATTAATTTCTCGAAGATTTTAGAGAGAGGGTGTAAGTTGGATATTGGCCTATAGTTATTCAAGTCTTTTTGGTCTCCTCCTTTATGGATTGGGGTGACCCTCGCTATTTTGAGAACTGTAGGGAAGGTAGAGGATTCGATGGATTTGTTAAAGAGTGTTGCAATGATTGGTGACAGCACTTGTGACGCTTTTTTGTATATAAAGGGTAGTAAGGTATTTAAATCTCCTGTCTTGGTTTTTAGCGTGTTGATAATAAGGGAGACTTCTGTTGGGTTAGTCGGAGCTAGAACAGTGTGTTCGGGTAGTTGCCAGTGAGGTGGTCATTGGGTGGGGTATCTGAGCTTGGGATTTTATTGGCAAGGTTTTTTCCTATGGTGGAGAAGAAATCATTGAGTCTGTTTGCTGTTTCAGTTGGTGGGAGTTGGGGTTCATCTGGTTTGGTTAGTTCAATTGCGCTATTTCGTGATATCTTTTTTGTTCCTAGAATTTCTGATAGGATTTCCCAGGTCTTTTTTATATCACCTTTTAAGTTCAATAATCTGTTCTCATAATGCAATTTTTTTGCCCTTCTTATCAGGCTGGTTAGGACTGACGAGTAACGTTTTGTTTGGTCTCTGGTTATGTGGCCCATTCTGTACTGTTTTTCATATAGGTGCTTTGTATTTATGGATTTGAGGATGCTAGGTGTTAGCCAGGGACTGTTCAGTCTCTTAGCTGTCATCTGTTTAGTTTTTTTTAGGGCAGTGCTTGTTAAAGAGGTATTGGGTCTTTTTTAGAAAATTATTACTACATTCATCAATATCTGTATAGATTTCTAGCTCAGTGTGCCAGTCAATGTTTGTGACTGCTGCTGTGAAGTTATTAATGGCTGCCTCATTGTGAAGTCTGAAAGTGACTTTAGTAGTGTCTTGGGGTAATTTGCCAAGATTTGTTATGAGGAAGGTAGGGTAGTGGTCTGTGGTATTGTCTGTGATTATGCCTGATTTTAAAGGGGATATGGTGTTGGTCCAGATGTGGTCTAGTAGGGAAACACTAGTCTCTGTAACTCTTGTAGGTTTTGTTACTGTTGGTAGCAACATGCAGTTACTCATAGTGTTTGTGAATTTAGTAACATGTGGGTCATGTTCATATATACACTGGTTGAATGTAACACAATTACAGCAAAAATACTAGTATCATGTTCCAAAAACTTGTTTACACAAACATACAATATAAAAAATAGTTTATTATGATTGTTCGATAATATATATACATATGTACAATCACTGGACACTTTTCTAGAACTGCTGCAGCTTGTGGAATTCTTTGAAACATGGGTATAAGTACAATGGTGTTTTACACTCCTCACACATAAAACGAGTGCCTCTGAGTTTTTGTTGGCATTTTGTGATATGTCCACAGACAAAACACCTCTTCTGAGCATTTTTCTTGAGAGCAGTAGCAGGCAGTGGTATGGGGTAGTGATCATCAGGCTTCAGACGAGAGGACATGTGTTGATAATTTTGTGGGCGCTGGTCTATTGCAAGTGTTGTTCCTTGGTACTTGAATATTATTTGTCTGATGACTGACATACAAAATTCACCGTATTTGGGTTTGTTGTTGGTCTTCAACTTATACATATTATTAGCATTCAGCATGGAAATGTCAAGAAGATGGAAAAAGAGTTTTATGTACCACTTATAACTCTTGCGAACTCAGTCAGCAAACCCAATCTGCATGTCACATTTGTCTACTAAGCGCATATTGAGGTTGTAATCCATCACAGCTGCAGGTTTTACAATGGGTTCATTGGTGGCGTTCCACAGGGATCAGTCTTGGGCCCGTTGTTGTTTATAATATATATCAATGATCTTGATGAGGGAATTACTGGTGATATGAGCAGATTCGCCGATGACACAAGGATGGGTAGGATAATTGATTCAAACGTAGATGTTATGGAACTTCAGGAGGATTTAAACAAACTCTATTCTTGGTCAGAAAAGTGGCAGATGCAGTTCAGTGTAGAAAAATGCAAGGTTCTGAAGCTCGGGAGTGCCCATAACCCTAGTACTTATAAGTTAAATGATGTAGAACTTAACCATACAGATTGCGAAAAGGACTTGGGGGTTATGTGAGCAGCAACCTTAAACAAGACAGCAATGCCTAAGCGTACGTAATAAGCAAATAGATTACTGGGATTTATATCAAGAGGTGTAAGCAACAGAAGTCCAAGGTCATACTGCAGCTTTATACATCATTAGTAAGCCTCACTTAGATTATGCAGCTCAGTTTCTGGTCTCCATATTACAGAATGGACATAAATTCGTTAGAAAACATTCAGCGTAGGGTGACTAAATTAATACATAGCATTAGAAATCTTCCTTATGAAGAAAGATTGAAGACTCTTAAGTTACATTCACTTGTTAGACGAAGAATGAGGGAGACCTATCGAAGTGTATAAGTGGAAGATAGGTATTAATAAAGGGGATATTAATAAGGTCTTGAGATGTCTCTCCAAGAGAGAACCCGCAGTAAATGGATTTAAGTTAGATAAGTTTAGATTTAGAAAGGACATTGGAAAGTATTGGTTTGGAAATAGGGTAGTAGATGAGTGGAACAGTCTACCTAGTTGGGTTATTGAAGCTGGGACTTTGGGTAGTTTCAAATTTAGGTTGGATAAGTACTTGAGTGGGAGGGGTTGGATTTGAGTGGGACTTTCACATCAGAGCTTATTTCTTGGGTGGCATTGAAAATTGGGTTGGGCAAATGTTTTGTTAGTAGGATGAATTGTAAAGGACCTGCCTAGTATGGGCCAACAGGCCTCCTGCAGTGTTCCTCCTTTCTTATGTTCTTATGTCTCTCTATTCTGCTTCCCAGTGTCTACCATTTCGTGTCAGTGAACTGATGTCAACAGTGTGACATCAAGTTTGTCATGCCACCGAAATGCCATGATGTCATTGGCAGCAAACACCTGCACCTTACGTCTATGACTGCCAGCGTCGAACCTATGCATATGCTTACGATTTCTACGCACTGTGCTACACACATCTGTCATAATCACTCGCAAGAAATCACTGAGTAAAGGGCTTGTGTACCAGTTGTCAGTATATAAAATATGCCCCTTACCAAGATATGGTTCCATCATTGTTCTAACCACATCACCAGAGATACCCAGTAACTTCCTGGTATCTTGCAATGTTTTACTACAAGTGTACACAATTATATCCAAAACCAGACCAATTTTGCAATCACACAGAGCAAATAACTTTATACCAAAGCATTTCCTCTTGCTTGGTATATACTGCTTGAATGAAGTCTTCCTTTGAACAAAATCAAAGATTCATCAATAACAAGCTTCCTGAAGGGATAAAAATACATACAGCACTTTTGTTTCAGGTACATAAACACATTTTTGATCTTGTATAACCTGTCGCTTCTGTCAGGCCTTGTTTTGTCTGAAAAGTGTAACATACGCAACAGTAACACAAATCTATTCACTGGTATAATGTCACTGAAAGCTGGGGTTGAAATCAGGCGGTCTGTCGTCCAGTATGTGTTTACACTGTGCTTGGTTTAGAAAGACACGTAAGCAAACACTATAACATATTTATTAGAAAACGTTTCGGTCCTGGGACCTTGATCAAGGTCCCAGGACCGAAACGTTTTCTAATAAATATGTTATAGTGTTTGCTTACGTGTCTTTCTAAACCAACTTGTCGGTATTTATTACCAAGGTTTATACCACACTGTGCTTATACACATGTGACATAAGCATTATTGTGGCAAAGAACAGATACATCTCTGCCACAGTTGTGTCCTTCCACTGGTGTAGGCATGATTTTGGTGAAAGAAAAGTGTTTTCCATGGTGTACTCAAAGTATGTATTGCTTTCCCTGACAATAATGTCCATCAGGGGTTCATTGAAGAACAACTGAAAGCATTCCAGTTCAGTGGCATTGTTCCCAAGTGTACATGATGGCTGTATTCCACTTTGTGTTTCATCAAAGTCATGGGGACTGGGAACAAACTTGTCACCTTGCTGCCAATCCCAGATGCAGTCAGCTGGGGGCTTCTGGATATTGAAACGTGGTTGTGGTTGTGCAGGTTGTGGTTGTGGTTGTTATGGGAGTGTGGGTTTGGGTGAGGCTGGTTGTAGTTGTGCAGAGTCAGCAGTGTTGGTAGTAGCATGGCCCGCTGGTGATGCCACATGACTCATGCCACCATCACTATCACCACCACCGCCTGCTGCCTCACTCACATCATTCACACCCATCATAACAATATCATCATCTTCACTATCAGGTCATGGTGTAGGGTCACAAGATATGCTCTGAGATTTACTCCTTCCTCTTGGAACAGCATATGGCACACTACCAGACCACAAGCGACGTCGTATATACTGCCGCTTCACTGTGGAATATTCACCCTCACTGTCGCAACTAGAACTGCTTTCAATAACTTTAAAATCACTATCACTATCACTTACACTAGTCACATCTGAGTCTTGTATACGGGCAAATAGTTTCCTCTTTCGTCCTGGTACAGGTGAATGTGAACGAGCCGGCCCAGCACCAGAGGTGGAAGGTTGTGGGTCATCTGGGTTTTCATCACTAATTACGTTATCCTGGGCACTGTTTTCAGTCACACCCGCTTGAAAACCAGGGAATTCACTTTCACTGACACTTTCATCGCTGTTAGAGCCATCACTTGGGAACAAAAGACCTCCAATCCGCCGAGGAGTGAGGAACTTCTTACCGCGAGGCATGATGAAA
This sequence comes from Cherax quadricarinatus, assembly GCF_026875155.1. NCBI lineage: Eukaryota > Metazoa > Arthropoda > Malacostraca > Decapoda > Parastacidae > Cherax > Cherax quadricarinatus. Next base: position 7,897 of record NW_026469712.1, read on the forward strand.
ATGGACTACCAAGATGGCGTTCCCACAATGCACCGCTGAGTCCCAGATTTTTTTCACAGGGTGCACACCCACCACTCAGACCCATTCTCTCTCATGTAGGCCTACCAGCCCTCACCCGCTTGATTTGAAGCAGCTAGAACTTATGCGTATAGATACGTCAAACACTGTATCTCGTATGACGTATATATACGACCATGACAGTCAAATATTTTGAAAAATAAAAAAAATCTTTTTTTTTTAATTGAAAAAAGAACACATTTTTCTAAGTGTTATAGGATAAAAAAAAATAAATTTCAGGGTCAGTACTTACCGAGATATGAGGCCCAGAAGTTGGCACTGGATGCTCACATGACAGCAACATCGAGTCCTGCCGCTTGCAGAAGTGTTGCCGATATACCTTTTTTTCTACTTTTCATATTACTTTATATAATTTTTATGTTCTGACAATTACAATTTATAGTAGTTCTTGTCATTTCATAACCAATCTTTGTTTTGACACTAGTATTAGGTACTGAAATTGTACTCACATTGTCACAAAACACAGACAGGTGGACATTTACACCTGCCTTGGTCATTTACTATTGTCTTGGAATATATACGAAGTATTTATAGGTCCCAGCAATGTTTTGGATATGTGGAAGTATATAGTAGTAGTAGTAGTAGTAGTAGTAGAATACGTAATAATAATAAAATAATATGTTCCCTTGAAGCATGAAAAACAAAGTCCACCCCTGACAGTGACTTAATAACATTTGATAAGAGCTGACCTTTGATGAGCATTTGTGAGGGTGCAGTGATAAGACTTTATAAGAAAAGATTAGGGCCTCCCTTTGTTTTAGCTGGTACACACACGTCTGTCAACCTCCCTGTCTATCCGTCTAGCTCTCTATCTCAGAGAGAGCCACAAGACTGCATTGTCATCACGTTTACTCACATCTTCAAGCAGAGTATAGCACTTTGTCTGGATTTTTTGGGTTATCCTAGGTAATTTACACTATGTATATGTACTTGTATTTATGTGTACCTGTGAGACAAACAGACAGATAGAAAGAGATAGAGACAGATAGACAGAGATAGACAGGGATAGACAGGGATAGACAGAGACAGACAGAGAGACAGACAGAGATAGACATAGATACAGACAGACAAACGGAGATAGAGCCAGGCCGCCAGCAGCCGGCCAGCCACACAGCTGGCCAGCTAGCCAGCCAATCAGCCAGTCAGTCAGCCAGCCTGGCAGCCAGCCAGCTAGGCTGCCAGCCAGCTAGCTAGCCTGCCAGCCAGCCAGAATTGTTTCTCTTTACTTAGGGCATAGGTTATAAGACATTCTGAAAGGGTGTTGCACAAACATTGCACATGGGTTGTTATCGAGGTTTTTTGATATTTCCTCGACCACTTGTGCCACATTCACCTCAAAGCCACTAAACTCAGGGTCGAAATCACTTTCCTCTTAAAATGGGAGTGTTAATACTACATTACATCAGTGAATCCCAGTTGATTGCTGCGCTGTTTGCTCTAGCTGGCGCTTATTTGAACTGGTGCTCTCACAAGGTACTAAGTGGCCCCAGATTTTTTTAATACCACACACACTCAGTGTTAGGACCCATTCTATGCTGACAAGGCATCTCAGGTCAATAGTACCAAATTTGAAGGCAGGAAAAACAAAACGTACATATACACTTGGGGCACTAGCGGTAAAAGCCTATACAGTGGACCCCCGCATAACGATGGCATCGCATAGCGATTTTTCCGCATAACGATTACTTTTATCGCAAAATTTTTGCCCCGCATACCGATTAAAAACCCGCATACCGATTTTCGTCCGAGACGCGTCCAATGTGCCCTCACATGTGCCGGCCGTCCCATTGTTTACCAGCCAGCCTCCGCGGTAACATCCAAGCATACACTCGGAATATTTCGTATTATTACAGTGTTTTTGGGTGGTGTTTCTGGAAAATAAGTGACCATGGGCCCCAAGAAAGCTTCTAGTGCCAACCCTGTGGTAAAAAGGGTGAGAATTAGTATGGAAATTAAGAAAGATTTTGAAGGGTTTGGGGCTAACCCTGAGAAGCCTATGCCAGTTGTGGAATCCATTGTGCCTACTTCAAAGATTAAGGAAATGTGTGCAGAGTGGTTTGAACTGCAAACCTTTATAGATGAAAATCACCCTGACACAGCTGTTTGCAAGCCGTGCTTGTGACTATTTCAATGACAATGTTATGGCCCATTTTAGGAAAGTCCTTGAAGAAACGGGAGGTACAGAGCTCTATGGACAGATTTGTTGTGCGACAGAGTCCAGTGACTCTGAAGCTGGTCCTAGTGGCATTAAAAGAAGAAGGGAAGTAACCCCAGAAAAGGACTTGCTACCTCAAGTCCTAATGGAAGGGATTCCCCTTCTAAACAGTAAGAAGATAATGCCTCTCCCCCTCCTCCCATCCCATCAATCATCACCAGATCTTCAATAAAAGTAAGTGTCATGTAATTGTGCATGCCTTTTTCAGTTTGTGTGTATTAAAATTAACATTTCATGTGGTAAAAAAAATTTTTTTTCATACTTTTGGGCGTCTTGCACGGATTAATTTTATTTCCATTATTTCTTATGGGGAAAATTAATTCGCATAACGATTATTTCGCATAACGATGAGCCCTCTTGCACGGATTAAAATCGTTAACCGGGGGTCCACTGTATATACGTTTGGACCATTTACGGGTTAAGAAGAGTATTGAATTCATAAACAGACAGCATTTCTTTCATATTCACAGGTAATGAATTCCAGATTTTTAGGCCTTTTATGTGCATTGCGTTTTTACAGTGTGAGATGGACACGAGGAACATCAAAGAGTGATCTGTGCCATGTGTTCTGTTGAGGTTGGTAAGGAGAAGTTTGAGGGGAGGATTTATATTCGAGTTAAGTGTTCTATGTATGTAGTAGGTACACTAATAAGTATGGATGTTTTGTAAGGTGAGTAAGTTTAGAGTTTTGAATATTGGTGGAGAATGCTGCCTGAAGCGGGAATTTGTTACCATTCTGACTGAAGCCTTTTTATGGGTAATTAATGGCCTGAGATGGTTTATTGTTGTTGAGCACCATGCACAAATTCCATAGGTGAGATAGGGGTAAATGAGTGTGTGATATAGGGCCAGGAGGGCTGACTGTGGAACATAGTACTATATCTTCGATAGTATGCCTATGGTCTTGGAGATTTTCTTGGAAATTTGTTGTACATGTGTTTGAAATTTGAGTCTATTATCAAGGTGGATTCCAAAGAATTTTCCCTCTGTAAGCTTTGTGATAGGTGATCCGTTTATCATTATGTTAAGAGGGACATCTGTAGTTCTGTTTCCAAACTGAATGAAGTAGGTTTAGTCAATATTGAGAATAAGTTTGTTAATCATCATCCAGGTAGATATTTTCTGTAATTCAGTATTTACAGTATTGGCTAGTATGACTGGGCTTGAGGGAAAGAAGACATATGTAGTGTCAGCTGTGTGGGTTTGAGTAGTTGCAAAGCATTTGTTAGGTCATTTATGTAAATAAGAGAAGAGGGCCAAGGACACTTCCCTGAGGGACACCAACTGTAATTGGCTGTGTGGAAGAGTTTGCTCCATTTGTGTACACATATTGGCTTCTGTTGCTAAGGTATGACTTGAGGTAGTTGAGGGAGTGCCCTCTTATACCATAGTGTGAAAATTTTATGTGCAGCAAATCATGGTCAACTGTATCAAAAGCTTTACGTAAATCAATGAAGATCCCCAATGGGACTTCTTTTTCCTCGAGTGCAGTGTACATTTGCTCTAGCATGTGTATAATAGCATCATTCATATTTTATTAGGCCTGAACCCAAACTGACATGAGTTGAGTATGTTGTGGGAGATGAGGCAGGAATAGATTCGCTTATGAACTAGTTTTTCAAAGATTTTAGAGAGGGTGTAAGTTGGATATTGGCCTATAGTTATTCTAGTCTATTTGATCTCCTCCTTTATGTATCGGGGTGACCCTCGCTATTTTGAGAACTGTAGGGAAGGCAGAGGATTCGATGAATTTGTTAGTGTTGCAATGATTGATGACAGCACATGTGAAGCTTTTTTGTATATACAGTGTACCTCTGCCTTATGAATGCATCGCGTAACATTAAATCCCTCACATGAAGCATTTAAACGCAAAAATTTTGCCTCGCCTCACGATAACTCACCTTATGTGATTTGTCCAGGACGCATCCCACGTGTGGCCTCAGCACCAGTGTTTACAAGCCAGCCAGTGCGGTCACATCTATGCATACATTCTGTACATTTCACATAATCCCAGTGCTTTTAGTGCTTGTAACTGCAAAATAAGTCACCATGGACCCCAAGAAAGCTTCTAGTGCCATCCCTGTGGTAAAAAGGGTGAGAATTAGTATGAAGAATTTGTATAAAGGGTTGTTGAGGTGGTTCAGACATGTAGAGAGAATGGAGCGAAAGAGTGACTTCAAGAGTGTATCAGTCTGTAGTGGAAGGAAGGCGGGGTAAAGGTCGGCCTAGGAAAGGTTGGAGGGAGGGGCTAAAGGAGGTTTTGTGTGCGAGGGGCTTGGACTTCCAGCAGGCGTGCGTGAGCGTGTTTGATAGGAGTGAATGGAGACAAATGGTTTTTAATACTTGACGTGCTGTTGGAGTGTGAGCAAAGTAACATTTATGAAGGGATTCAGGGAAACCGGCAGGCCGGACTTGAGTCCTGGAGATGGGAAGTACAGTGCCTGCACTCTGAAGGAGGGGTGTTAATGTTGCAGTTTAAAAACTGTAGTGTAAAGCACCCTTCTGGCAAGACAGTGATGGAGTGAATGATGGTGAAAGTTTTTCTTTCTCGGCCACCATGCCTTGGTGGGAATCGGCCAGTGTGATAATAAAAAAAAAATAATAAATTATATGAAATTGAGAAAAGAGATTAAGGAAATGTGTGCAAAGTGGTTGAGCTGCAAACCTTTATGGATGAAAATCACCCTGACACAGCTACTGCAAGCCGTGTTGGCAACCTGTACAATGACAATGTATGGCCCATTTTAGGAAAGTCTTAAAGGAACGGGAGGTACAGAGCTCTATTACCTGGAGTTTACCTGGAGAGAGTTCCGGGGGTCAACGCCCCCGCGGCCCGTCTGAGACCAGGCCTCCGGGGGATCAACCTGATCAACCCGGCTGTTGCCTGGCTG
>NW_026469713.1:0-12335 GCF_026875155.1 Cherax quadricarinatus
TTTGTTTGTTAGGGGGGTTTGGGGTTTTGGGAAATGAACTTCCTTATGGGCTGGTGGGCCTGCTGCAGTTTTCCCTCTTTTCTTATTTCTTAATCATGTCCCAAGCTTTTCCTATATTAAATCTGCCTTCCATTTTGAATTCATCACCACCAGAAAAATAGAAGATTTACCCTTTTTTTGGGGGGACAAAGGGGTTTTGGGACTTATAGCTATTTGGTGTGAGCAGGGAAATACAGCCTCTCCCCCTTTAGTGACTTACTTGTTTACTGATGACCAGATTAAAACGGGCTCTCTGACCAGTATGCATACCAAATACTTAGAAATACGGAAGGCCCCACTTATACGGGGGTTTAGGTTCCGGCTACCCCCCTTTTAAAGCAAAACCCCGTAAAGTGGAACCCCCTTTTTTTTCCATTATAATTGCATACAAACATGAAAAACAAGTTCACAACATATATAATTTGCAATAGAACCAGGCATCAAAAAACAAAAAAAAGGGTAAAAATCACACACAGTGCACTCATTACTTCCTTTAAAAAATTTTTTATGTTTAAATCTAGGGTAGACAAGTAGTTTTTTTGAAAGAAACAAGTGTGGATGGTATTGTAATAGCAGGCTACCTTACAGGCCACCCCACCCCCAACTACTTTCTATGATTTTAAGCATCCCAGAGTGATAAAATTATATACGTTCACCATTATTACCTTAAAATATTTGGTTTTGTAGGGACAGGGGTAAGTAAATTAATAAAACGAATAATGAGAGAAAAAAGAATGAGTACAGGGGGGGTTTAACAGAAGCAGGTTTTTTAAAAAACCAGGCCCCCACATCTTATATTTATGTTTATTTATTCTTTTGTGGGGTTTTTTTTATCTTTTTTGTTTTGTATCGTGTTTATTATATAATTTTGAAAAAAATTCAGGCTGGTTAATGAAATGGTATATTACCGTAATATACGACATTTAATGGGGACCCGTGCTATTTTTTTAAATCACCACTTGTGGAAGTGTCTGCCCCAGACACATTTATGTTTTTTTTCTACGGGGGTGATTTATCTTATTTTATGTTATGATCGTTTTTATTATAAAATTTTAAAAAAAAATATCATGGATGGATTAAGAAATGTTATATTACCTTAATATAGGGAATTTTAAGGGCCCTCCGTGACTATTGTTATTATGGCTCACTTGTGGAAGTCGTCTGCTACCACAGATCACATTTATGTTTATTTTTTCATTGGGGGGTGTATTTATTTATTTATATGTTATATCGTGTTTTTTATTAATTTTGAAAAAAATATCATGGAGGATTAAAATAAAAAATGTGTATATTCCGTAATATCGACATTTAATGAGACTCATATTTTTATTATCACCACTTGTGCAACGTCTGTCACATCTCACATTTGTTTAAATTTTATTTACTGTGGGGTGTATTTATCTTATTTTATGTTATGCATCGTGTTTATTATATAATTTTGAAAAAAAATACAGGGAATGGAAAAAAATGGTATTTTACCGAAATATCGACTTTTAATAGACTCCGTGAATTGTTTTTTGGGCGCATTGTGGAAGTCGTTTGCTACCACAGATAAATTTTAGTTTATTAATTTACTGTGGGGTGTATTTATCTTATTTATATGTTATGCATGTGTTTATTTTTAAAATTTTGAAAAAAATCTGGATGGATTAATGAAAAGTGTAATTCCCGTAATAAACATTTAATGAACTCAGTATTGTTATTATCCCCATTTGCAAGTGCTACATTCCACATTTGTTTATTTATTCTACTGTGGGGTGTATTTACTATTTAATGTTTCATCGTGTTTATTATAAAATTTTTAAAAAAATATCATGGATGGATTAATAAAAATTTTTTTATTACCGTAATATACACATTTAAATGACTCGTGTATGAAATTTTATTTGGTAAGGTATAATAAGAAAAATTATCAGGTATAATAAAATAGAAAAATTTTTAAAAACATTTAAATTTGGAGTTTCAGCAAAAGGGAGGACTTGGGCTTACTGAGTCATGGAAAATGTTAACAAACAGGGTGGGGCAGGGCCGTATTAGAAGTCAGGTGGGGGGACCCATATAGCGATTTTTGGCAAAATTTTTGAAAGTCCGATTAGGGGGAACGCCGAAAAGTGAAAGCCGTAAAGGGGGGCCCTTCTGTATATATAAAAGGGGGTTTTTCCTCTATTCTGTTTATTACAATATACAGTAAAATACTATATAAACATTTAAAAATATACCAGAAATGTTATAAATGGTGCAAAGGTGACATTAAAGCAATATCATAGATGGTTGAAACCCACTACCATTATAGTATGCTCCTCACTTAGCGACAAATTTCGTTTATCGATGGGTCTTAGGAACGGAACCCCATCGTTAAGTGAGGAGAGGCCATATTTTGTGAAAGGTTTCAAGGGAAAAACTGCTAAGCTTGCCCTGAGCCCTGGAGGTGGGAAGTACTGCGCCTGCACTCTTAAGGAGGGATTTGGGATATTTGCTCTTTAGTGACATTTAAACTGATGTACAGTGCCCCTCTGGCAACATAGTGATTAGTGTCAAGGGAGGGGCGAGCAGAATCACCAACTTTTTTTTTTTGTCAGATTTCAATGGGATTGTGACAGTGGATTAAGCAGCTTAAAAAAGTGTATAGGCTGTGTTTGTTTTGACTTTTACCTTCAAGTTAGATAAATTTTGCACAATTTTAGGGGGTCCTAGGACTTCCTTTTTCTACTAAATTGGGAAGATATACAATTCTCTAGTTGACATCAGATAAGAGATAAAGGCTAGATTATTAATGACCCACGACAGTTTAGCAATAATGTCAGTAGATTCCAAAGCTGTAAACAGTATCACAAATCCACCCTGGATGTTTGTAAAAACCATCATTCCTCAATGACATCTGCAAAAAATCACGACATCCTATAATACTTATCGTAGGAGAGGTATTACAATGTCAATAACTTATTTCTGATTTATTATTGATTTTGTTTGGTGTGAAACTCTAGGGAAGTGGCGCACCAACTCTCATCATGCTGCACCCCCCCCCCCCCCCCCCTTTCCTTGCCTGTTGACAGCCTGCAGGCTACGAAGGGACTTTACTCACTGTGCTCCACACTTAGCCAGCACAGAATATGCCATGTAGAGTATTTACATTGAAATAATCATAAAAATCATAATTTTTGGAGGGAAAAAAAACCACTAATTGCCAACATGTATTTTTGCTGACAGCAACAAAAAAAATACATTTAATGAAGAAACATACTTAGAAATTCAGTAGAAACAAGTAGATTACATCAAAGTGTGCCAGAATTTTGTACTATTCTTCAGTAAGAAAACATTTTTTCCATAATTTTTCAATTTTAATTTCCTGAAACTGGAAAAAGGCTTGCCCCTCCCTTAATGATGGTGAAAGTGTTTCTTTTTTGGGTCACCCTGCCTAAGTGAGAGATAGCCAGCATGCTGAAAAAAAAAATAGGAATAATTGTGTATGGCTTACGGCATCCCAGTAATTAAATCAGACCTATTAACCCTTTCACTGTTGGGAGCCCTGATCACAAACTTGCCCTCAGTTTCAAAAAATATTCAAAAAAGAAATTTTTTTCTTACCCAAATCTTAAGATTATTATCAGAGTGTTTTAAAAGAAAAGCAAACTTTTGCAATCAGTACTTACCAAGATATAGAGGTGCAACATTGACAAAATGAACCACTTATGACAACATCGGCGACTGCCGCACGCTCGGTAATATTATTTTTACTTTTATTCTATTTTTTTTCTTTTCTAATACTTTATGTTTTAAGTAACTTTTGTGGCCTGTGAGAACAGTATAATGCATAATGTACATTTATCCACTTGTTATATACAACATAATAACCACACAAACATTGTTGTCATTATAACGATTAGAAAACTTGTTTACACAAGCCCGTGCTGCCTTCCCCACCCACACCGTCTTTCCCACCACCCACACTGCCTTCCCCAACACCCACACTGTCTTTCCAACCACCCATGATGGAAATCAGTCACTTTGACTTTTTTGGATTACCCTAGGTTCTCTATACACTAGGGCCCCGCTTTACAGCGTTTTGCTTTGCGGCATTCCGCTAATACAGTCATTTCAAATTATGACCAAAACTCTCTATACGGCTGCCCCCACCTGACTTTCTAATACGGTCACTGCGTCCCACCCTGTTTACATTCTATGTGAGATCCATAAGCACTACGTCTCTCCATTAAGTCTGGAAACTCCAAAATTTCAAGTTTTTTAAAAGTTATTTCATATTTTATATATACAGTGGTCCCTCGCTTTTCGTAGTTCCCGGCAATCGTAAATTTCGCCAATCATAGGGTTATTTTCGTATAAACATGGACTCGCTTTTCATAAGTTGACTCGCGAGTCATAATTCGTTCCGGACGCGTACCCATGGCGTGAACGGTAGCAGCAGCCAGTCTGGCATTGTTTACCAGTGAGCGAAGGTCCCCTCACGTGCTCCAGCGAAATATTTCATAATATTCCATTTATTTTAGTGCTTGCAAGTACGAAATAAGCTACCATGGCTCCAAAGAAAGCTCCTAGTGCCAAGCCTGTGGTAAAGAAGGTGAGAAATACAATTGAATTTAAGAAAACCATCATTGAACAATATGAAAGTGGTACAAGTGTGGCCGAACTGGCCAGGATGTATAAGAAACCCTACACAACCTTATGTTCCATAGTGGCCAAGAAAAAGGAAATCAAGGACGCTGTTGTTGCAAAGGGGGTAACTATGCTGGCAAAAACGAGATCACCAGTACTCGAAGAGGTTGAGAAGTTATTATTGGTGTGGATAAATGAGAAACAATTAGCAGGAGATATTCTTATGACTTCGATTATTTGTGAAAAGGCTAGGCAGTTGCATGAAGATTTGGTAAAGAAATTGCCTGCAAATAGTGGTGATGTGAGTGAATTTAAGGCCAGCAAAGGCTGGTTTGAGAGATTTAAGAACTGTACTGGCATACACAGTGTGGTAAGGCATGGTGAGGCTGCCAGTTCGGACCACAAGGCGGCTGAAAAATATGTGCATGAATTCCAGGAGTACATAGAGGCTGAAGGACTGAAACCTGAACAAGTGTTCATTTGTGACGAAACAGGCCTCTTTTGAAAGAAAATGTCAAAGAGGACCTTCATTACACAAGAGGAAAAGGCAATGCCAGGACACAAGCCTATGAAAGGAAAAGGTGGCCCAAGTTCTGTGCTAATGCTATTTGGGGTTTCCCAAAAAGGAACCCTTACTAGGGGTTCCATTTTTGAAAATCCAGTTGTTTAGGAAAAAACAATGTTATGAAAAGTTAAAATTTTGTGTTTTTGGAAAACTAAAAAGCAAGGGGATGGGGCACGAGGGAAAAATTTTTATTTAAATGGTTTAATGAAGTGTTTGGCCCAGTGTGAAGGAGTGGTCTCCTGGGAAAAAAATATTGGGGTTCAAGTGCCTGCTAGTAATGGACAGGATGTCATCCCCCCAAAATTGGAAAACCCTAATTTTCGAGGAGTTTGGGGAAACCAGTAAAGTTCTTGCCCCCCCAATACCCCCCCTCCCCCAGCCCATTTGGGCCCAAAAGGGGCATTGCAAACTTTAAAAAATCTACCAAAAAAACAAAGTTTTACGGGTTGAAGTGACCCCAAAAACATCACTTGACCCCAAAGGGAATTTTTAAAAGAACACTTCCCGCAACCCCCGCATAACCCTTTTAGGTATGGCCCGGGGGGAGTGACCCCCAGGACTTTGAAAATCTTCTGGAGAAAAATTTTGGCCCGATTGTGTGACAAGAGGGGATTTTGAAGGGTTTGGGATGGGCCCTGATGAGGGCCCAAGTCTGTTGTAAAAAACAATTGTGGATGGGGAGTTTGGGGTTTGGGTGTGAGTTTTGGAAAGGGTGTGGGAAAAATTGGTGGAAGGCCCCCCAAAAAAAAGTCACCCCCTGGGAGCTGCAAGAGCTTCCCGCAGGGAAAAAAGCAAACATCGCAGCTCCGAAAACTTGCGCAGAGGAGGAAGGGAGATGGAGAAGGTTCCTTCTTCAGGAAAATTAAAAAAATTTTTACTATTTGGGGTAAAAATGGGAAAAATTTTGGGAAACCTTCCCCTAACCCGGGTTTTTGCAAGCCCAAAAATTTAAAAATGTTTCAGTGCCAAAAATCTTGGGCCATTTTAGGGGAAGTGTTTAAAAAAGACGCCCGGGAAACAGAGCTTTCCCCAGTTATTTTTTGAGAAGGGCCCCCAGTGATTAAAAGGGGGTCCTGTGGGGGTTTAAAAAACAGAGAAAAGGGAAACCCCCCCAGAAAGCAATTTGGGGACCCGAAAGGGGTTGGGTGGAAGGGGATTTTCCCCTTTCCCGATTATAAACAAACCCCCTTTCTCCCTTTCCGTTTCCCCTACACTAAGAAGAAAACCCAAAAAAGGTAAGTGTTTTTGTGTTAAAGTTTCGTTCAACATTTCCCTTTTTAATTTTTTATGTAAAACAAGTATATTTCAAGTTTAAAAAAATTTTTTTTTTTAATTTCTTTGGGTTTCGGGGAAGGATTAAATTTTATTTTCATTTTTTTTTAGGGGAAAATTGATTGCCCAATCGTAAATTTCGTTTATAGGAAAAGTCCCGGAACGGATTAATTGGGAAAAAAGGAAGGGGGCCTTTTCCTGATAAAATTTTACTTTTATATCGTTCCCAAAAAAACTTACACACGTGCTGGCATGCAGGTCATAAAAAAAAATAGTAGAGTGTTTTATGTTGGAGATGGGCCAAAATTAGGGGGGAAATAAACAAAAAAAGGGCTCCCTTAAATGTCGTTATTAAATTAAATACATAAGTGGACCCCGGTACGAGGATCGGCAACATTAAATTGGCCCCGCCAGTTAAAAAAACTCGGCCCCAACGCGATTTGTTTCCCAGCGCTTCCCCGGTTGGGCCCCCGGCCCAGTGTTAAAGCCCGCCCGTGCCGGGGTTTGTATTTGCATACATTCAGTACATTTACATTAAACCCAGTGGGTTTTTTTTTTTTGTAATACCCAAAAAAAAACAAAAGGACCCCAAGGAAAAATTTTAGTCCCTCCCTGTGGTTTTTAAAAAAAGGGGAGGGAAATTTTTGGGGAAAGGAAAAAAAGGATTAAAGGGAAAATGTGCAAAATGGCTTGAAAGGGGCCAAATTTTTGGAAATTTAAAAAACAAAACCCCACCAGCTTTTGCAAGCCGTGTGGAGACCCATTACAAAGACCCAAAGTTGTGAACCCTTTAGGGCCAAACCTAAAGGAACCCAAAGGAAAAGGGGCCCCTATGGACAGATATGTCGTGCGACAGAAATCCACTGATCAAGCGGGCCCAGTTGGGATTAAAAGAAAAAGGGAAGTAAACCCCCGAAAAGGACTTGTACCCCAAGTCCCAAGGGAAAAGGGGGTTCCCCTTTTTAAACAAAAAGTTGATCTTCCCCCCTTTCATCCCCTCAATCATCACCCGAAACTTCATTAAAGGAAAGTGTTTTTGAATTTTTATTGTTAATAGAAAATATTTAATGGGCCTGTCTTTTTTAGTTTGTGGCCCTTAAAATTATATTTTTTGGGTTTTTTTTAAAAACCCTTTTTTTTTTATATTTTGGTGTCCTGGGACGGAAATTTAATTTTATTTATTTTTTCCCTTTTGGGGAAAATTTAAAACGCCTTCCCAAAATTTCGGGATCCCATGGCCTTAAAGGGAAAAATAGGTTTTACCGGGGGGGGGTCCCCTGTATTTTCAATTTAAAAATTTTTTTTGATTTTTTTTTAAAAAATTTTATAATTAAAAAACCCAAATTTAAATTTAAAGATGATAAATACACCACAGTAAATAAAATAAACATAAATCCCAGATGTGGTATCCCCCCTTGTACCAACGTGGGGGAAGAATAACATTTTTCTAGTGAAAAATAAAAGGGAAAAAGTGTTTTCTGGGGGGAACGTAGAAAATTAATTTTTTTCATATGTAAGTAAATTTTTCAGGTTTTTCACAAATTAAAAGTTACCCCAACCAGCAAAAGTGTAGAGAACCCCGAAAACCCAGGGAAAAATCAGACCGAGTGACTTATTTAAGCCTTCAAATCAGGGTCATTTCTTTTAAAAAAATGGTGTTTAAATTTAGGAAAGGGAGTGTTTCCCCTTTATTTTATTTTCCCGTTCCCAAGGGGAGACAAATTGTACACAAACCCGCGTGGAACTTTGGTTTGTTTTTTAAAAAAATTTCGTTTACTTTTGGGTTTTTTTACATAAAATCTGCGCCTGCCCCCGTTTATGTTCTCTTCTCTCTCTTCTTTTTTTGTTTTATCTCATTTTTCTTCCCCCTGACCCTTCATTAAGGGTACAAATATTTTAGGTTTAAATAAAAAGTGAAATGTATAAACCTTTTATTGCTTGGGGTTAAAAGTCATAGAATATTATGTGTGGGGGAATGGCCTGGTATGGTAGCCGGTGGCTACCATACATACCACACTTGATTTCTTACCCCCCCAAAAATTTCTAATCTACCTAGATTAAAAACTACCCAATTTTTTTAAGGGAAGTAAAGAGAGAACTGTACATCATTTTTTTGCTCTGGGAAAATTAAATGTCATTTGAATATTGTTTTGGTGGGGGGGCCTGGTTTGGTACCTGGCTGGGGGTCCAAAACAAAGGGAAAATAAAAAAGAAAGGGAACATGCGAAGGTACTGGCCCCTGCGAGGCAGGTCCCAAAATCTCCTACCGGCTTAAAACCCCAAAGACCCCAAATAGTCAGGTATGGTCCCTTGACTTAAAGGGGGGAAAAACGGGAAACCCCACCTGGTGCACAAAATAAAAAGGTCCAATTTACACCCCCCAAAACCCCCTCTTTTATTTATAAAATTTTTTTTAAAGCTACACAACGTTTGGGCCCCTTTAAATGTTTCTTTGGGGGTTTGTTTCCCCCAATCCGCAACTCTATTTCCAACCCCGTATTTTCAAATTTCCTTCCTGAATTTTAATTTTTTTAAAATTAAAAATTGGTGCGAGTCTGTTAAAGGGTAGATTTTTCGACACTATTTTTCATCCCCCTTTTTATTCCTTTTTTCCCTTTTTTTCACCAAATAATTTTTCCCCAATTCTATGTCTTTCTAGAGAGTGCAGATTCAGGGCCCCTTTGGGCTATCTATTTGGGGGGTTTTGATACATGGGGAAAAACTTTGTATCCCCCTTTGTAAATTTTCCAGAGCATTTAAAATCTTTCTGTAAAACGGGGGCCAAAAAAATGTGCCCGCTAATTTTAAATTTAGGGGTAACCAAAAGGGTGTTTTGAGTTGAAGAACAAAACCCGAGGAATCCTTTTTTTTGCTCCCTTTATATTAAGCCAAGGAATTTATTAGCTTTATTTTCGGGAACCCCTTATGCAATGTTGTCTTGGTTTTAGATTATGCTTTCCAGAACTCCCAAATCTTTTTTTGCAAACCCTAATTTAAGATCTAAATTTTTTTTAGTTATATGTGGGATGGTTATTGCCTCCAACCCTTTAGAACTTTGAATTTTTCTTTTATTAAATTTCAATGGGCCCTCTCCCCCACTGCATCGTCTACTCAAATCTTTGGATGGGGCCTTAAAGTCCTCGTCAGAAAATTTAAAGACGGCTTTTTGGTGTCAACGGAAACTTGTGATGTCGCCTTTTTGCCCTTTATCTATGACGGTTTTGTTGATTGTGAACAGCAAAGGGGGCCCAAAACGACCCCCGTGGAACACCTGTTTTTTTACAATAAACCCTTTTCTTTTCCCTAGATTTTAAGACTACAAATTATTTTAAAGGGAAGTAATAGTTTATTATGTGTATTTTATTTATCGGTTTTTTAAAGTAGTTCTTTTAAAAGGGCCCCAATATATATGTTTTGTAAGGGTTGTTAAACTGTTTCTGTATGCATTTTAAGTGAAAAAAAGGGGGGTTCCCCTTTAAAGGGGTTTTCGCTTTACAGCGGTTGCCTGGAAACCTAACCTTTCCCTTAAGTGGGGCCCCCCTATGTTTAAATTTGAAAGTTGGTAATCTTTAAAAATATAATTTTAAAATTTAAAAAAAATTTCTTTATAGTATAAATATCATATTCCCCAAACAAGTTTATGTTTTCCCCCTTTTTTTTGAAAATTTGTCCCTTAGTCATTATTTTAACATTTTTTTAAATAATTTAGGTGTTTTTTTTGTTAAGGGGATAAATTTTCTTTGTTTTAACTTAAATTTTAACTTAGATTTATACAAATCCCTTATGATTACAAAGCAATTTAAACTGATACCAACCCCTTTTTAATGACTTTAAAAAAAAACAAACAGTTTCGTTTAAATTTCTACATGCAGAACAAACAAAAAAGGGACTTTCAGTGCCAAAAAAAACATAACTATCTTTAACAACCCAAATCAGACATTTAAACAAAGCATTTCGATGACCCCTAGCCCTTTTAAATTTCCCCCCAATTTCAATTTGTCAAACATTCACTAAATGAAAACCCCCCCTAAAGCCTGTGTACAGATGGGCCCATGCCCTTTGGTTACACAGCCCTACACAATGTAGGCCAGACCAAAAAAGGGGGGTGGGACAGCCCTATATACTCCGACCAAAACTAGAAAAGTTAATAATTAAATTGCAAAGGGAATTTAAAAATGGGGAATATATAATAGCTAAATTCCAAATCAAATTCCCAAAAAAACCCCTTTACATTTAAAACCCTCCCACAGAGTTCACAGTCCAAAAAAATTAGCCAAATTTTGTCCAAAAACTGGAAGTATGATAAAAAGATGGGACGCCTGAACAAAGATTTACTTTTCTTCAGGTGACTTCAATATAAATTTCTGCAAGCCCGGGGCCCCCCGTTTCTGAAAAACAAAAAACCAAAGAGTAAATGGGGAATTTTTTCTTCCAACAGTAACAAAACCCCACCAAAAGGGTTTCAAGGACTAGTGTTTCCCCACTTGACACCTCTGGACCCCAACCCCCCCATATCCCCCCTTTAAAATCAGGGAAAAATTTCAGTATACCCCGACCCCTTTCCCCATTTCCCCATAAAAACTCTTGGTAAAATTTCCCAAGGGCAATACTAAAATACCTCAAAATTCACAAAGAGGCAGCCCTTTTAAAAACTTCGCAACAGGGATTTGCAAAATTGTTGGACAATTTAAATAGAAATCTTACAGATTTGACGAATTTTTAATAATTTTTAAAAAAAAAACCCCCAAAACCTTATAACAAGCACTGCCCCAAAAAACTAAACAGATGCGCAAAAGGGATGAAAAGTCCCCGGCTAACACCCAGCCTTCTCAAATCCTTTTAAAAAAAAAACACCAATTGAAAAAAAAAGAAAAGAAGGGTAAAATAACCAGGACCCCAAAAAAAAACGTTTTCGTCATCCTAACCGCCCGATTTAAGGGAAAGGGCCCAAAAAAAAATTTTCCCTTTTGAGGAAAAAGTTTTCCCAATTACGAGGTGATTAAAAAAAGACCCCCCGGAAAACATTTGAAATTTTTGGGGAAAAAAAAAAGATACACGAAAAAGCGAAAAAAAAATTAGCAAAAACGTGAACCCCCCAAATCCCCCCAAAAAGGGCACCCAAAAAAAATCAATGAATTTTTTTCACTATAGGACAAAAACCTTTCCCATAAAATCCCAAACCAAAATACCCCCCCAAATAACAACCCCCCCACCGGGGAAAATAAAACCCCAAACACTGTTCCAGCTTTCCACTAACCCCTCGAAGTCTCCCTTTTATCAATGCACTAAAAAAAAAAGGAGGAGAAATTTTAAATACCTTACCACCCTTTTTTTATTAAAAAGTGTCAAAGTGTATCTCCAAACATTGCAACAAATTTTTTCAAACCATTGATCCCCCACCTTCCCCCACAGTATCCAAAAAAAACAAGGGTCACCCCCATCCACAAAGGAGGGACCAAACAGAGTTGAATAATTATAGGCCCAAAATCCAAAATTTTACCCTTCTCAAAAATCTTGAAAAACTAAATTTAAAAAACGAAATTTTCTCCCCCTTATCCCCCCAGAAAAATACTCAACCCCCCCAATTTTTGGGTTTAGGCCTAAAAAAATACCAATGAAGCTAAAATTCCCCCAAAAATAAACAAAATTATTAACACTTCCAATGAGAAAAAAAGAAGTCCCACTGGGGATTTCATTGACTTAGTTTAAAATTTTTATCAGTTGACCCCCCCTTGCCCCCGGGAAAAAGTCACCCCTATGGTTTTTTAGAGGGCACTCCCTCCAAATTCCCCAAGAAAACCCCAGCAAAAAGAAGAAAAAGTTTTCGCAAATGGGGCAAAATTTCTGC